>PPHW02000050.1:0-13356 GCA_003705225.2 Ambrosiozyma vanderkliftii
CTCTGTTAATCACTAACTTAGCCCGAACTGCTCTTTATCAACAGTAAGTACTTTCATCTATATTTTACTTACACCGGACAGTGCCCACTGGCTAACCCATTTGAATATCGTCAGTGTCTGGTACACTGACTGATACATGACTCATCTGGGGGCACTGCTGGCTGGGTATTTTTCAGATTTCCTACCCAATCTCCGATAATTTCATTATATATAATCAAAAATATGCTAGTCAATAATAAAGAACAGAATAATAACGGCAAAATTTAAAAAATACAGTCTTCAGGAAAATTCAGCAAGTTGTCTATATCTATTTTTTTTTTGAAAAACAATGAAATTGTTTCCGAAATAAAAAGGCAATTAATGTATCAACTTAAAGAACAGAACTATTATCTAGGTTTCTAAGCTTCATATATAATGTCAATTCAGAATTGTTGAATAACAGTAAGTTCCATAATATTTGAAATCCTGATTTAACTAATGAATTTTCGCATATATCCTGATGCAACATGTATTCATGATAACAGAAGTAGATATAGAGCCTATACTGAATTGGAAGGTGCACCAATTTGCTTTCCCTTTTTAGCACAGTATTTGAAAAGTTGATTCATAAGTCTTTCACTGTTTGTTCTGCTTCCATCTTCACTTATAGTATGCTCACTATTTTGCATCAACAAAACTTCATTCACTAAACAGAAGGGAATATCTATCAATGTCTATATCCAGTTCTACCCTTTTCCAATCAAAAATGAACTGACCAACAAAGTTAATAGGGAGCATAGCTATCTACTTATATTAGGTTGTATAAGGAAAATTTATCAACATAACGATGAGGAATAATAAGAAACAAACCATATATCCTTCCTTTCTATAGATGAATTATATATATCGTATCCCCATTTATATATCATCCATCCATCCATCCATCATCAAAATCCAAGAGTGATTCTGAAACACACACGGGTCGATCGACGGCAATTTTATTTTCGTTTTTCGCACGACCTCTTCCGTTCAAATTTGGTGAGAAAGTCTTTCAAACATCAAACATCATCATGAATATTCAAATTATATAGCCCTTCATACAGCTGAAAGGCATTTAGAATATTTATATATAGCCAAAATATCACCAATTACATAACAATTACAACCTCGACGTCGTTTTGAATCATTTATTGGACAATATATTGCTTTACCAACAGGCTTGTTAAAAGAAAAAGAACCTTACTCTGATTATATTCCAATTCAACGACAAGTGACTTAAACTCTTTTTTTTTTTGCTGAAAGTATCTTTTACAGCACTATTAAGAACCACTATTTATAACATATTTATTAGGGTTATCTTCATATAAAGATAGACAAATACCAATAGGGATTATCCATTTTAAGTAACCAGTTTTATACTCTGTTTAAAGCTGTTTCAAACCTAGCAGATAACTAGATTTTATACTTCCGACATTAAGGGACATTTGGAACAAGTTATACATAAAAATATTTATTTATGTCAAGAACACGTCTATAAATCATATATTATCAATTAATATCAATACCATTACCTATATAAATACACGTATATTGATTTAATAATGTCATCTAATCTAATAGCCGGAGAAGATGTTCATTTTGATTATGTGGATAAGAATACAGACGATAAAAAGAAGAGAAAAGGGAATAGTAATAGGACCGATTCTCAATTGAAAATGCAAGTCCAGCTAAATGATCCAGATGCAGAATACCCAACATCTCGTGTTATCAAACAGGGACCCAATGGAAATGTGATAGTGACCCCCTACAATGAAAGCCAGCGTCTACCGCAGATACAACATGAACTCCATCAAAATCCACATGGTGATGATGACGATGATGAGATGGAATACGCGGATAACGAAGAAGATAGTCATGATTATGATGGATGTTATCACCATCATTGTGACCATGATCATGATCACATTCATGATGGGGATGAAGAAGAATATGATTACGATGACGACGACGAAGAAGAAGAAGACGATGATGAAGATGATGACCATTACCAGTGTCCGTATCATGACCACCACAATCACAATCACAATCACAATCACAACCACAGCGAGAATCATAACCATAGCCATAATTATCAACAAGCAGAGGCATTAGGGTCCACTGAAAATCAAAGAGAAGTTATTCACCATCAGTCAAAGAAACCATCATTTGGAAATTATCTTTGGGATTCTCAAACAACACCACAAGAACTAGCTAAAATAAAAGAATTTTGGATGGGACTACCTAATGATAAAAGAAAAGCCATAATAACTGTTTCTAATGAAGAAATAATGGAACTCATTCGTGATGAACAGAAAGCCAATTGCAATTGTAAGATGTGTGGAAATAGAAAATTTACCTTGGAAAGAGAATTAGATAAAATATATCAACTTTTCTTCAATACTAAAGACAATGCTAGTGATTCAATAGATGTTAACCAATTAAACTCCTCTTTGCTGGATTTTATTCTTGGAGTTAAGAGCCAACAAACGTTGCTCGCTGAAAGTTTATCACGATTGAGTGAAGAAACAAACAATAACAACGATAATCATAACAACGGTAGTAACGGAAATGGTGATAGTCTTAATATACAAAGCAAGAGTGATGTGATGTCGGTAGCTGAAGACTTACTCAAGAACAATGGCAAAAGATTTATAGATATGGTTGAACAATTGGACCATGAACGTAATGGACGAGAAAATCTACAAAAGATACCTGGTGCATTTCCTTCTGATAACCATGAACATGATAACAGTGATTCCGAATTTGAGTACGATGACAAGAATGATCTAGAGGCTGAAGAAGAAGCAGAAGAAGAGGAAGAGGAGGAGTATGACGATGAGTACAGCCAGGATTACGAAGATGACGAAGATGATGAATATGACCATGAAGATGAAGAGTATAACTCTAAGAAGAGAGTTGAAGAAACCTATAAGCTGTGGCAATTGATTACATCTAAGATTCTAAGAACTAAGCTAATGGTTGCGTTCAAGGAAAAAACTGCCGAAGATAGCAAAAGACAGTTGATTGAAGAACTAGAAGCCGAGGAACAAAGAAAAAAGGCGAAGAATGAAGAAAAGAAAAAGAAAAAGGAGAAGCTTAAAGAGAAGAAACGTCAACAACAGCTAGCAAAGGAGGAGGAAAGAAAGAAAAAGCAACAGGAGAAAATAGAACAGGAGAGATTGCATAAGGAGGAGCTGAAGAGAAAAACAGAAGAAGGACGTAAGAAGAAAGAAACCGAACGTAAGAAGAGAGAAGAAGAACAGAAGAGAAAGAAGGATGAACAAAGAAAGAGAAAAGAAGCTGAACAGGAACGCTTACGCAAGGAGAAGGAGGAGAAAGATCAAAAGAAGCAAGAGGAAAAGAAGCGCCGTGAAGAGGAGAGAATGCTACGTGAAGAGGAGAAGAGAAAGAAACAAGAAACTAAACTCCAAAGAGAAAAGGAGAAGGCTGAATTGCAAAGACAACAAGAAGTGATTGAGCTGCAACAACAACAACAACAACAGCAGCAGCAACATGAGCACATGTTGCTATTACAGCCACAACAGCAATTACAGCAAAGTAACTTGCAAGATGTCAATTCTTTACTTCCAATTATTCCATCCGATCCATTACAAAACTCTCTTTCTGGT
This sequence comes from Ambrosiozyma vanderkliftii, assembly GCA_003705225.2. NCBI lineage: Eukaryota > Fungi > Ascomycota > Pichiomycetes > Pichiales > Pichiaceae > Ambrosiozyma > Ambrosiozyma vanderkliftii. The sequence goes on from PPHW02000050.1 coordinate 3,648, forward strand.
TCAAATGTTAACCTGAATGGCCCACCTTTATTCAGATCCACTGACAGTTTAGCTAGCAATGGATTTTCATCACAACCTCTTCAGCAGCAGCAGCCACAGCAACAACAGCAACAGCAGATGGTTCCACCACCACCACCTGGATTTGTTACAGGTCCACTAGATCAAACTTCCGCTCAACCTTCATTGAACTTTTCAGCTCCACCATTAATGGATTTGTCCTCATTGACGACTAGTCAACTTTCCAATAAAAACACAGCCACTTCATCTCCATGGGGATTTCAAACCGCTCAATTAAACAACAGTAGGTTAGCTGGTGGTTCAGGGTCCACCAATAATATTTCTAGTGCTCCTTTTTCGAATTTTCCATTTGGAAGTGTCAATCAACATTCAGATACAGTTGGTAATACTACAACCACCACTACTACTGAAAAGGATATTGATTTGTTAAGTAACTACATAAACAATACGAATATCAATGATGACAATACAACTGCAGCCAGTGGATCCACCAGAATCCCATCATTTGGGACATTACAGGGTTCTGGTGCTTTGAACGGGTTTACAAGCAGAGGTGGATTTGCACAACAGGGGTCTTCTATTGTTCCTGGACCTGCAACATCAACTTCTGGCGGTGCTTCAACTTTGTTGACATCTTCTTTCTTTGGTAACGATATAAGTTCTACTAATGGAGGTGCCGTTGGTGTTTCTGGCGGTGATGGTAAGAGTATTTGGGGTACCACTGGTGGTGCTAGTCCTAACGGTATTGATCCTATTGTTGTTGGTGGTACTTCGTCTACTGGTGCAAGTCGTAGCAATTCGATTTGGAATTCTGGTCCATTAGGTGGTATTAATGTCGGCAATTCATTATGGTCCAATGGTGTTGCAACAGGTGCTGCCACATCTTCAGTTAATGTTCCTCCTCCTCATACTGCTACAACTAATACCACAACAACTGGTGGTGTCGCTACAAGTGGAAATAATATAACCACTCCAACTGGTTCTATTGTGGGTTTAAACAATAGACACTCTCCAACAACAGCCACAACCACAACCTCAACTACAACTACAACAGCGGCAGCAGCAGCAGCATTGTCCTCTTCCTCTGCGCCTAATACAGGGGGTTCTTTGAACAACAAGTTAACGGCTACGGAATGTGAGATGATTCAGCTGGAGGTTTTCCAAGCTTCTGTGAAGTTGCCTACCGATGCAAATGGATGCTATTCTGTTCAATTACTATACCATTATGTCAAGTCACTCCTGGCTAACCACTTCCCAAGTTTAACGCTTGACCAGTTTGTCTATGCTCTATCGCTGAAATTGAGTTCAAAGTTGAGTTTTGCATTTAGCATTGTGTATGATGAATTAAATGGTGGCGTGCCATCTGCTGTTCGAGTGTTGACTGCCGTGCAACAACAACAACAACAACAACAAAGTCTACCAGGTATTGACAACACCACCAATGACCAATTGAACTTTGGCTCTAGTGGGATCCCACTCCCGGGCAATGGGTTTAATAATATGGTGAATAATGGAACTTCATCATTATTAGGTGGTTTCAGAAATGGAACCAATGGGTTTGGAGATTCTGGATTATTAGATTCTTGGGGAAGTCGATTCCATTGATCATTGCTTACTGTTTTATTCCTTCTCTACTTATCATAAATTAACTTTCCTTTTATATGTGTATATATCTTAATATGATCATGTTTTTGTTTACTATGTTTCCTACCACTTTCCCTCTCTCTCTCCCTCTCCCTCTCCCTCTCTTTCTCTCCCCCATACTAATGACATGAGTTTAAATCGTAAACATAAAAATAAGATAGTATAATAATATCACATACTTTAAATTTAATATATACCTTTCATAATTCTATTCTATAAACAATAAGCATCATAATACTAAGAGGGCCAAACCCCGACCTAACTTGTTAATACCCCCCCAAAAAAAAAGGGTAGGTATATATTTTGGTAGCATTGTTTGATCTAATTGGCTGCAGGTTATTTTTAGACTATATATATGTAAAATGTATGTATTGCTTCTTCTATTATATACTATATAATATTGATATTATATATACTAAAATCAACGCGACGGCAGATAGATGCCCCCCCTCCCCCTCTTCCCCCCCTCCATCAATCAAGAGAAAAAAAAAAAAGAAAAGACTTTTTAACGTGCATCTAATTTCAGGTCCTTTCCCTGGTCCCTGATCCCTTGGAAAAAATGAGAAAGGGGGAAGGGAGAGAGAGAGAGAGAGAGAAGCGATGCTTACGGGGGAAGAGGGGGATGGATGAGACGGGGGGACGTCAGACTGCAGTGGACTCGACCGGCTCGCTAAAATTTATAGGGTGCTAATAGTAATAGTAATAATAATAATAATAATAATAATAATAATAATAATAATAATAATAATAATAATAATCTGATTACTTTAATCTATTATGTAAATCTTACTTTAGTTCATTCATTCATTCATTCTCATATAAATTCAAAATTATAAAATTCAAATTCAGTTATAGCTTCAAATCTCCTTTCCTTTTCTACCATTTTTTATTAAACAATCTACCCCAAACTTTCTATCTCCGATTCTTTCAATAGACGATCTGTTGGTTCTTTTAGTCCTTTTTCTTTTCTTTGTTTTTGTCCCCCTTTTTTTTTCCTTGCAAAGTTGTCAAGTGTTTTCAAAAAAAAAAAAGAAGAGCCTAATTACAACAATCAATTATACATCTAGATATATATATATATACACAAACATATATACATATACATATATATACTTAATTACAGTTGCAATTACCATTGATATCTTGGCCATCCATCTCTCTCTCTCTCTCTCTCTCCAATTAGAAAACTTGGATATAGACAATAGGATACAATTGATCAGTTTAAAATACATTTTTTTTTAACAATACACACTATTGTCAATCCATCATATATCATCCATATTTTTTCTTTTTCTTTCTCATTAGAACTTCATTTTGACTTGAACGTTTAATTAAGGATAATAGATATCCAGGATCCATAGTCATAGCCATAGCCATAGCCATAGCCATATTCATATTCCACACTCCATATTGGTTGTCTTTGTTTTGTTCTTGCTGTTTTTTTTTGCTTCTTTCATTTGATCATCATCATAATTACAGTCAAATTTTTCACTAATATATATATATATCCACACACATCTACATCTCATATAACAGACATTCCATATAGTTGTTATATACAGATAAACGTTTCATTCCATTATTAAATTATTCAAATTGTTCTTTGGAATCGATACTATCACTCTACTCAATTGATACAGATAATTATACAGATAAAAATACCCACACATACACACACCCAGCATCTCATACCCTGACAGAGAAGCACAATCAAAAAATGTCAGATAATGTCATAAAAAGAAAAATCGTTATAGTTGGTGATGGTGCCTGTGGGAAAACTTCATTGCTTTATGTATTCACATTGGGCGAATTCCCTACAGAGTACCACCCGACGGTCTTTGAAAACTATGCCACAGACTGCAGAGTGGATGGGAAACCAGTCAGATTGGCACTATGGGATACAGCAGGCCAGGAAGAGTATGAAAGACTAAGGCCATTGTCATACTCTAAAGCTCACATCATTTTAATTGGGTTTGCTCTAAATGCCCCGGATTCATTAGACAATGCTGGATTGAAATGGGCCCAAGAAGTTAGCCAATATTGCCCCAATGCCCCAGTTATTCTAGTGGGCTTGAAGAAGGACCTAAGACCAGAGGATGATGGATCTGACCCTTATTACAATGAAAAATACGTCAAGAAGGAACGAGGTGAACAGGTTGCACGTTTTATCGGAGCTAAAAAATATGTTGAATGCTCATCCTTGACTGGTGAAGCTGTAGATGACGTTTTCGAAGTTGCAACTCGTGCCAGTTTATTATTAAAGGAAAAACCCCAAAAGAGTGCATGCTGTGTAATTATATGAGATATCAAAAAAACAAACAAACAAACAAACAAACAAACAAACAAACAAACAATTATACTTAAAAAAAAACAACAACCAACCAAACAAACAACAACAATAACAAAAAATGAACACAGAATGTCATCAACAACGATGACATTCTCTCTCTTGCATTACTACAATCTTATCTCACCTAATAACGTTTCTCCATTAATCATCATTACAACATAACATAACACAACACAACAGAAAACAAAACAGCTACATCAAACAAAAAATACAATGTACTTAATAAATCCTATTTTTCTTTTTCTTTTTACTTCTATTCATTGCTATTATTAATTCAATTTTCGGGGGGATCAAAGAACCACTGGATATAACTATTTGCATTCACTCATTTTCAACACACACACACACACTCTAATACTAATACTAATATAAATCATATCATTCACTTCGTTTTCTTCTTTGCCATTAATTCGAATTCGAACATACATCCAATAATTAATGGTTGCTCTTTTCATGTGGAAGGGCTTTTACACAATACATCACATGCCGCTCGCTTATTTATAACATTCATTCAACAACGCTATAACACTTCATTGTATCGTTATATTTTAATTTCTAATTTCTCATCATTTGTCTTTTCTACCCCAGATATCATGGTACTGCTTTTTTCCCTTTCTAATCTCTTGCTTTTTTTCTATCTTTTTCTTTTCCCGTCTTTATTTTGCTATAGATTATCTTTTCTCTCCTTCTTTTAAACTCAGGTGTTACCAACTACCCTTTCCTTCATTATGACACACCTAATTAATATTTTTACCACACCCCATCCCAAATCAGTGTTTTTCATTATCCCAATTTGTCTTTTCCCTGTTTCCCCTGTCTTGTCTTGTCCTGTTTTGTTTTTTTTATAGTTTTTTTTTTCTTCGTTCAGTTATTTCTTGTTTCTTCTCTTTGATTTATTCCTTTTTGCTGTTAATTCATACAAATTCTCTATAGCTTTTGGATTTCTTCAACCCCATCCACCTAGCACCTTCTATTTCATTCATCTTCATCTTCGCCTTCCCCCTGTTTTGTTTATATAATTACTGTTTTCTAAAAAAAAAACTAACGTCTCTTCAAAAAAACTCTGTAAACAGTATGGTAGTAAGTAAGTAATTTGCCAAACTTTTCACCAAAACATGTTCGCATAATAAAAAAAAATATTTTTAGTTTTTCAATACTTAAATATTCCTTACTCCGTTTATAAACTCTCTTTCATACCTTTTATGACTTTCATCTTATTATAGTGTTATCAATCATATATAAGATGTCACCAATAACTAATGCTATAAGGAATAACAATTTAATACTACGGAAATGCTTACCAGTGGGTATTCTATGTAATAAATTAAGAACTTTTTCAACAACATCTGCATTGAGTCAAATCTCCGAAGACTCGTACCAATTACCTACAATCTATGCATTATCAACAGCACCTGTGCGATCAGCTATTGGTGTGATCAGAATCTCAGGTGAAGCAGTGCCATATATTTATTCCAAGTTAACAAGATCCTCAAAACAACCCATACCCAGAAGAACAATAGTGAAGAAGATTTACAAACCAGTTGACACAGACGGCGGTGATGCTACTAAACCTCCCTTGTTGCTAGATGAATCATTGTTAATTTATTTCAAATCCCCCCACTCATATACAGGAGAAGATATTCTAGAATTGCACTGTCATGGGGGTACCGCTGTGGTGAATTCTATTTTGAAATCAATCGAATCATTGCATACAAATACAGCACCAATACGATATGCTGAACCTGGGGAATTCTCCAAAAAGGCTTTTCAAAATGGTAAATTTGATTTGACTGAAGTGGAAGGGATCAACTCATTGATCCATGCAGAGACAGAGACACAAAGAGTGTCGGCATTGTCATCGATGGAGGGATCAACGAAACAGTTGTTCCACTCTTGGAGATCAGAATTGGTCAATAACGTTGCCCTGTTGACCACTGTCATTGACTTTGGCGAAGACCATGATATCGAGGAAGTGAACGATTTATTTGACAGAGTTGATACAAATATTAAAAAACTTCAGACGGAGATAACCCAATATTTGGATAAAATAAAAAGATCCCAAATTTTATTAGATGGAATTAAGCTTACTTTGCTAGGCCCTCCAAATGCCGGTAAGTCGTCGTTGTTGAACTTGATCGCTAACGAGGATAAGGCAATTGTTAGTGACATTGAAGGTACCACTAGAGATGCCATAGATATTCCAATAGATATTAATGGATACAAGGTTATTATTGGAGATACAGCAGGTATCAGAGAATCAGAGAACAAGATTGAAATTGAAGGTATTAAAAGAGCCAAGTTGAAGTCCATCGATGCTCATTTGAACCTTGTTATACTCCCTGTGGATTTCAAGAACATTGGTGACGATTTAGTTGGCCATCTTAAGATTCTAAATAAGGAAACAGAAAATGATAAGGACAAACAGTTAATGATAATTTTAAATAAATGTGATTTGCTGCAATCTGATGCTGAAAGAAGTGAGTTAGTGAACAAGTTGAGTGGAAAACTAGAAATCAGTGATCTTAATCAATTCAAATTTATAAGTTGCCTGAGTGGTGACGGGATAAATGAATTGATTGATGATTTAACCTTGAAGTTTAAGGATATTACATGGTCAGAAACTCAGGATCCAATTATCATTTCTAAAAGAGCACAGGATATATTAGTGAAGGATGTTTTGTTTGGATTTGAGGAGTTTTATAATTCCAAGGAGATGGATGATATTGTTCTAGCAATGGAGGGATTGAAATACAGCATCGAAGGTATTGGTAAAATTACTGGTGAGGCAGTTGGTGTTGAAGAGATCTTGGGTGTGGTATTTTCAAGCTTCTGTATTGGTAAATAATCTCTATGCTCATAATGCACAACTCCTCCACATATTTATATGTATTTATCTAATATTGTTTATTATAGAATTCTTGTAAATAATGTCCCATTATTTCTAGAAAAAAAGAAAAAAAAGAAAAAAAAAAGTAGCAACTTCAATGAAAACTGTTCGTAGACCGATATTTGACCAAGCTACCTTTCTTTCTAAACTCGTTGGTCAGGTATCACAATTTCCCCATTGTTGTTTTCTTGACTACTTGAACCCGTTCCTGGTTGAATTCTGGATTCTCCAATGGATACTATATTTTGATCATCATCATCGATTCTCCAGAATCCACCCTCAACACCAAACCATCCATCGATACCAAATCTTCTTGGAGGGTATGCTCTACCAAGGTTCTCCAAACACCATGGGAATGGGAAATAGCACGAGTAAAATAATACACCCGTTGTTATCCCAATTGCCGCTCCACATAGAATGTCCAACTCTGTATGTCTATTATCTGAGATTCTTGAAGATGCCACTAATACTGCAATTAAATAGGGCCAGAAAAGGATAGCTATAATTTTAAGGCTCAAACCACGACCATCAAAAACGTTAAGCTTCGCAGAGGTGAACAAGCATTGCACCGTCAGTGCTGTGAATATTGTAGATGAATGTCCAGAGGGAAAAGATCTCATTCCCAGATATAAAAATTGCATATCAGTATTGGAGCATATATCGATTGAGCTTAATTGACCTGAACCCATGACATTTGGGTTCATCGTGTACGGTTTGCATCTTGAGATGAAATCAGGTCTTGGACGACCAGTGATATTTTTAATGACACAGACAACCAACAACTGCAATGAGCAACTTCCTAACAATACTAACACACCCATTGAAATATCCCATAGTTTTCTAATTAATGGAAGTCGTGTGATGGATAACCCAACAAGGCAGATTACCACCACAGGTAGCAAAACTGTTAAAAGTAGGAGAACTCCAATTGGGGCAAACGTTTCTGATTCAGGTACGTAAGTATACCATAAGGATTGGTTTTGTAAACTGAATTCTGTAAGCTTTGGCTCTAAAACTGGTTCCCACAAAGTGGCAATAAATAAAACAATGATATATAGAAGGATATCAATGAAGTATGAGAGAATAGTCGGTAAAGATAATAGTTTCCCCCTTATTCTGACAAACATTTCCGTATGTGAACTAGCCATATTGTAGCCTGATATATTGTGTTTTCTGCTTTTATATTCTATCCAATAACACCAATTCTTTGACCAGTTACTTATTTTATTTATAATTAAGAGGAATAAAGGTGAAATAGATAAAAAGGGAGAAAATTAATGGGAAACAACAGAAACAAGATATATATATACTAATTACTGCTACAGTAAAATAAATCTGCCAATAACCGACACGTGCCGATAATTCGGACTTTACACAGCCTTGAAGATACTCTAATTTTTTTTTTTAAAAAAAATTTTTTGTGTGTGTGTTTAGTGAAAAATAAATCTTATTACTACTACTAATCTCTTCTTTGAAAAGGGTGACCGTAAGGAAAACAATAACAGTAACAGCAACAACAACAAGAAAAACATCAAGAAAGTTCTTATATAGAAATACACAATGAAGTTAGATACTACTCATATGAGATATTTGACGGCAGAGGACTGGAGAGTCTTGACTGCCGTTGAATTAGGTTCACGTAACCATGAAGTTGTGCCAACCAAGATGATTGGGCAGATTGCATCATTGAAAACCGGTATGGGATCAGCTAACAAGGCTATTTCAGACCTAGCTAAGTTGAGTTTAATATCAAAATTAAGAAATGCTAAATATGATGGTTATAGAATAACGTACAACGGGTTTGATTATCTTGCATTGAAATCTCTCCATCAAAAGGGTTCCATTGACACTTTGGGTACCACCATTGGTGTTGGTAAGGAGTCTGATATTTACACATGCACTGATAGTAAGGGTGTCAGCAAGGTGTTAAAGATTCATAGATTAGGTAGAGTGTCGTTTAGAACTGTTAAGACCAAGAGAGATTATTTACAGAACAGACAGACTGGTAGTTGGATGTACTTGTCCAAGTTAGCTGCAGAGAAGGAGTATGAATTTATGACGATATTGTACAGAAATGGATTTTCTGTGCCAACTCCATATGATTATTCTAGACATTGTGTATTAATGGAAAGAATAAATGGGTTCCCAATGAGACAATTAAAGGAGCATTTTGCATACAAAGTTTTATATTCACAGTTGATGGGATTCATCGTGAAGTTGGGTAACAGTGGGTTGATCCACTGTGATTACAATGAATACAATATTATGATAAAGGAGGATGGATCATATGATTTCAAAACCGAGGATGGGTTTTTGGTTATTGATTTCCCACAATGTATCTCCATTGAACATCCCGATGCCGATTTTTACTTCAAGAGAGACGTTGACTGTATAAGAAAATTTTTCAAGAGAAGATTTGGATACCAACCAAAGAGCGATCCAACCATGCTAGATGAGGATGAATTTGGAGAAGGTTACAGATATGCATACCCTGTGTTTAAAAGGGATATCAAGAGAACCGGAGATTTGGACATTCAAGTGAAAGCATCAGGTTACAAGAAGAAGTTAAATGAAGTGGATAGATCTTTACAAGGTGCTGTTTCAAGTATGAGAGATGAAGGCGATGAGGAAGAAGATGAATATGATAGTGAGAAGGAAGAAGATGAAGATGACGAAGAAGAGGAAGAAGAAGAAGAAGCTTACTATGACGATGATGATCTAGAAGAAGATGACGATGAAGAAGAACAAGAATCTGGAAATAATGACGATGGAGAAGAAGAAAATGAAAGAATCATTAACGCTCTAAGTAC
>PPHW02000050.1:13456-104452 GCA_003705225.2 Ambrosiozyma vanderkliftii
ATATATATATATATATCTTTCTTAAAATACGATATCTGTATATAAAAAAAAATATAATGTTCAATTTGTTCTTTTGGCTCTTGATACTACAATCTGTGTCAGTGTCAGCCAAAACACATTTTTTCTACTATAATGCCACATGGATCAATGCTAGTCCTGACGGGGTCAAGGAAAGACCAGTCATTTCCTTTAATGGTTCATTTCCTCTACCTATCATCAGCATAGACAAAGGTGATTCTGTTTCTTTGACTTTATACAACGGCCTAGGAGGTGACTCAACTGCTTCATTACATTTTCATGGGTTGTTCCAAAATGGTACAAACCATATGGATGGTCCTGTTGGGGTCAACCAATGCCCGATACCTCCTGGAGAGTCATTGACTTATAAATTCACCGTTGATCAAGCTGGTACCTATTGGTACCACAGTCACAGTGCTGCGCAATACAGTGATGGTTTAAGAGGTATGATTATAGTTCACGATAAAGAAATAGAGAGCAACTATGATTTTGATGAGGAGATTCCATTCTCAGTTAGTGACTGGTACCATGATACAAGTGACATTTTAACTAATAAACAGTTGACAAGATACAACCCAACTGGTGCAGAACCAATCCCACAGAATGCCTTGTTCAACGATACAAAGAACGTCACTGTGTCAGTGGAACCTGGTAAGACATACCTCTTGAGAATAGCCAACATGGGTATCATGGTGTCTCAGTACATATTTGTCGAAGACCATGAATTGGAAGTTATTGAAGTGGATGGTGTGTTTACAAAGCCACAAAAGACTAAAATGATTTACCTTTCCGTTGGTCAAAGAATGAGTGTCCTTTTGAAAACTAAATCAAAGAAGGAGGCTACAAAGAACTATTGCATTGTCCACTCATTTGATATTGCCATGTTGGATACAATCCCAGATGAATTACAAGTTACTTCGATCAACTATTTATCATATGACGAAAAATTACCAAACTCTGTCCCTGCAAAGAGCTTCTACGATGTTGACGCCTACCTTCCACTCGATGATTTCACCTTGAAGCCATTGTCAATGAAACCATTACTACCAGAACCAGACCAGAGAATTGAAGTGGTTTTGACCATGGATAACTTGGGTGATGGTATCAATTACGCATTCTTCGATGGCTCGACATATATGGAACCTAAGGTGCCAACGTTATTGTCCTTGTTATCTGCCCCAGATGAATACGTCACTAATCAAAAACTATATGGTTCAAACACCAACTCATATGTCTTGAACTCTAAGGATGTTATTGAATTAGTCGTTAACAATGAAGATGACAATAAGCATCCATTCCACATGCACGGTCACCAATTCCAAATTATTGCCAGATCAGATGCATTCGATGATGAACCACATCATTTTGACCCAGATACCGACGCTGATGACTACCCAGCTATCCCATCCGAGAGAGACACTGTCATCGTCGAGGCTAATGGTTATTTGGTGCTTAGATTCGTTGCCAATAACCCAGGTGTTTGGTTCTTCCACTGCCATTTGGACTTCCATTTAGAACAGGGTTTGGCCATCACATTGGTTGAGGCACCTCTTGAATTGAAGTCAAAGTTGAAGTACTCTGATTTACCTGAAGACTATTTGAATAACTGTGTGAAGTCAAATATCCCAGTCAAGGGTAACGCTGCTGGAAACTCCGAGAATTGGCTAGATTTGTCTGGTGAGAATTTACAACCAGCCCCATTACCACCAGGGTTCACCGCAAAGGGTTATTTTGCTATGGCTGTTTGTACAATTATCGCATTATACGGTTTAAAGTCGATCTATGATTATGGTATGGATGATATCAAACAAAGTGATGGTCATTCACTGTCTGATGAGAAGTTGTTAGTTATGAAGTTGGCTATTGATTTAATAAAAGAAGAGCAGAAGCTCTCTGATTCGGACCTTGATAAGAGAAATGAATTGAAGACTATCATTGATGAGCTTCAAGACCTAGAGAAAAAATTAGGAAACATGTAAAATATTTTGCAAATAACCTCCCTTTAATGATGATCTATAATGACGAAAATATCCTCCCTTCCTCCTCTTCATTTTCCTCCAACACACTTCAGGAAACCGTTTGAATCTATTTACTAAGAAACTACACTTTTTTTTTTGCTTTTTCTAACTATTTAAAAGTGAAAAGATTAAAAGAAATAAAAAACAAATCCTTTTGATAACCTTTCTTTTTGTTTTCTAATATAATATCTATATATGTACATATCATAATCTAATGATTGATAATTTATAATTAAAAAGCTAAACTCAAAAAAAAAAAATGGTAAAAGAAAAACACAACAGCAAAATTCACAGCAGTAAAAAAAAAGGCATAGATAAATAAACAAAGCATGGGGAAAATCAGATAAAACTAAACTAAACATGGGACAAAAAAAACCAAAAAGATCATAAAAAAAAGACATCAAAAGAATTATTAGGTAGATAGGCAAGTAGGTGAGTAGGTGAGTAGGTAGTTAGGTAAAAGGAAATGGGTGTAACATAAAGAAAGCAGTTTATTTCTCTTTACTTTTTTTTTGTTATATAAATATATACAAAGCTTTTCGATAGAAACTTAGCTTCTAATTTGTCATACTTTAGTCCAATTAATTATTCAATTTTTTCTTTTTCAAGAGGTTTAATTGATTTCTTCAATCTTTTCATCATCAACAGCATCTGGCTTTTTATCTTGCTTACCCTTAGAAGTCTTCTCATCTTCATCTTCCTCATCATCTGAAGAGCTAAATTGATCAACATTTAGATCACCAAATTGTGAAGCAGCAGCAGCAGCTGCAGCAGATGGATCACCACCATTAGCAGCACCGTATTGTCTAGCCAATTCACCAAAATCAATGTTTTGGTCAGAGTTGAAGGCATTCAAGTCACCCAATGACTTTTGTAGATCTTCCTTTTCATCAACTTCATCTTGCTCATCTTCATCAACCCATTTGTCAAAGTCAGTGTGGATGTAATGGTACTTCAACTTCTCTTTAGTCAATCTTGGCCAGAAATCAGTCTCTAGTTTCGACTTAAACAATATGAAAAATATGTGAGAACCAGTCACCTCATAACGGGACTTCTTTTCATCTATGGATTCATAAAATTCCAAGTTCAAGTGATATTTGTCACCGGAAGATGTTGCAGAAACCTCCAACTTGGATGAAGTCAAATTGATTTTCAAGTTTTCTGGATCAACTAATCTGACAGTCAAGTAAAGTAAATTCTTCAATTCATCTGAAGAACTGGATCTTTGAGCCCATAAAACTATATTCAAATAATACCAATTAGATTATGTTAGTAATTTGTAGAAATAACAAAAAAAACAAGAAGGCAAGGCAAGGCAAGGTTCATCAAATATGGTCATCACATATTTTTCCCCTTTTTTTTTTTGCCATTGGAATGATCGAAGACATACCTTCTGGTGGAATAGCTGTAGTAGACATTTTATATAATATAGATTTTTTGTTTCAATTGTTTATAGATTTATAGAATTGATATGATATATGTATAATTTCAAAACGGAAATAGAACTTGTCAGCAATAGATATGGAAAGAAAAGAAAAGAAAAGCCATCAACCATCCATTTATATAACGTCATTTAATATCACACTAATATACACGTTGTTTTTCCACTTTCCACAAAAAAATGGAAAAGTTCTAGAATACATGGCAGTGTTATGTCACGTGACCAATTCATTTATTCTTATTTTTTATTTATCTATCTATCTATCTACCTATATATCTATCTATCAAAAGGCAACATGTTTTTTTTTCTTTACTAACTGAGACACTCTACCTAGTTTAATCACCCACTTCTGTAAGATAGATATCCATCAATTTCCTTTTCTTCCAACAAGTAGCCCAATGAATTCGGATTTCAAGGCACAGTTGGTGGTAAACTTTTGTTTGTCAAAGGACATCCATTACCCATTCAAACTTAAGATAAATAAACTAACTGGTTTCACACAGAGGTTACAACAATTGCAATTGGATCATTATTTGAAGGACAATAACAAGCTACATAATGCAACAACAGATAAGATGATAACATATAAGCTCAAGGAGAGACATACCAATGAGTTGTTTATTCTGGTGTCAATTCAAAGTGGCGATGGGAAACAGCTGACCTGTCCTGTGATTACAAGCTTACGGTACTTTAGTTCTAACAGCAACAGTAGCAGCAGCAGCAATAATAACAACAGCAATAACAATAATAACAATAGTAACAATGGAAGACATCAAGCAGTACCATCCAAAACGGACTTTCATTCATCGGCATCATTGATAGCTGAAAGACTACTTCATAATAACCCAGAATGGTTGACATTGCCTATAAACTATTCCCAATTGCCAATTGATTCTATTTTACGGTTTAATCTTTACACTTTCGATTACCATAGGGGTGATATTTTAGAATTAGGTAACAGTTCACTGAATATATTTGAGATAAATGGAAATTGTACACTAGTGAAGGGCCATCAAAAGATAGAGATCGATGTGGCGGATAATCACGACCCAACTGCGGCACTTGCATCACCGTCAACATCTAATACACAACAAAAGAATACTAAGTTCATGGGAAAACCCACAGAAATGCAAAGGCTTGAGAAGAAATTGAAATTGAAAGAATTAGGGGAACTTTCAAATAGTCCAGATTGGCTAGACCAAATAACATACCGTAAGATTGAACAAATCAACTCATCAGAGATCAACAAACAGGAACGAGAATCATCAGTTAAAAAAATCAGCAGCGACTCAAATAAAGTGTATTTGAATGTCGAATTGCTTCAATTTGATGCCCCTATTGTCTTCTCAGACGTTAAGTATGCAAGCTTAAATGTTCCCACTTCAGATTCACACGGAATAGGTTCCGTTTCAAATAATTATGAAGTGTCAAATGAAATCACATTCAGTAATTCAGCAACGTTACACTCAGATCCTTCAAAGCCTAGAATATTTGACCCTGATTTATACAGATCTGAGTTGGTGGAAGACCCAATTGAATATAAGTTTAGAAAACTAGAAAGGGTTCATCAGTTGTCATCTTTAGATAAGGATATTAGACCTACTTTGAAGATTAGAAGTGAATTAAATAGAATTCTACAAAAGCAATTCTTTGAAAAATTAACTCCAAAGGAAAAGAATATGATTTGGAAGTTTAGATTTTACCTATTAAACACATTGATACTCAATAAAAACACTTCACAGTTTAACAATTTCTTGATAAACTTCATTAAATGTATCGATTGGGATGATAACTTTGAAGTTAATGAATTCCTAACAATTATTAATGATCTACAACCCAAGACCGCGGACAACAGTGGCAACAACAACAATGGCGGCAAATTATCCGGTCTTTCATCTAATGTTTTTGTACAAGAATTGGAGATTGTCGATTGTTTGGAACTTTTAAGTGAGAATTACAGAAACCATATCATCAGGAACATGGCAATTGAGAGATTGAAAGCTGCAAAAGATGATGAATTGGAGATGTTTATGGTTCAATTGGTTCAAAGCATAAAGAATGAACGAAATTACGTTAATCCACATACTGATATTGACGAGGATGATGAATTAGAAGGGCAAATGGACAGTATTGTCGACACGGAAGACTCATTAAGTACCACCACCACTAGCAGTGAATTCCATTTCATCAAGGACCATGACGAGCCTGCTGATTCTGTTACTAAGTTTCTGTTTAGTCCATATTTACTAAATGCAAAAAAACGCCATAAGTTGACAGCTAACTTACCTAAACTTGTCTCTCCATTGGCAAATTTCCTCATTGAAAGAGCATGTAATAATTTCAATTTGACGTCTTTTTTGTACTGGAACTTAAAAGTTGAAGTTGACGAGGAAAGAAAGAACAATAAAACTGGATTTAGGTTTGATAATACCCAAAACCAACCCTCTCCATCTGGAGCGAATGATAACTCTGCAGATGCAAGATTTGATGAAATTGACTATGCTCAAGACCAAAGAATCGAGAATAACAACAATAACAGTAACAACCAATTACAGAGATCTCAGGTTAAGAATGTATCACATATATTTGAAAAGACTATATTACATTTGATGCTGAAACTAGCCACCAGTGAACACGGTGAGCAGATGATTGGAGAATTGAGATCACAAGTTGATCTTGTTAACAGATTACACGACACAGCAATGAAGATTAAAATTGATTATAAGAAGGAGACAACACCAAGGAAGATTGAGATTCTAAAGAATCTGTTAGTTGAAAAATACAAAAAGAGAACATCTATGGTTATTGCTAAGATTGATGGTGCTAACAAACCCCATAGACGTTCTATCTTACACAGTGACTATGAATCATTATCTGACTTTTCATTACCTGTTGCTGTGCCGCTTGATCCTAGAATTAAAGTCACCGGTACTATTCCCGAGGACTCTACTGTTTTCAAGAGCTCTTTAAACCCATTGAAAGTCACATTTAAGACAATTGATGGAGGAAAGTATCCAATTATGTTTAAAATTGGTGATGATTTAAGACAAGATCAATTTGTTGTCCAAATTATATCTGTCATGGAGAAGATTTTACAGAATGAAAATTTGGATTTAAAGTTGAATCCATATAAGATTTTGGCTACATCACCACTTGAGGGTTTCATCCAGTTTATTCCAAATAGTTCATTGTCTTCAATATTGGCTAAGTATAACAATTCGATATTGTCGTATTTGCAAACTTTCAATCCTGATCCAACGGCCCCACATGGTGTTTTACCCGAGGTGATGGATAACTATGTTAGGTCTTGTGCAGGATACTGTGTTGTTACTTACATTCTTGGTGTCGGTGACCGTCATCTTGAGAATTTGTTGTTAACAAAGGATGGTTACTTCTTCCATGCTGATTATGGTTATATATTGGGGCAAGAACCTAAACCTTTCCCACCATTGATGAAGCTACCAATCCAGATTATAGAGGGTATGGGTGGTTTAAACGATGAGAATTATAAGAAGTTTTATGACTATTGTTTCACTTGTTATAATACTTTGAGAAAGAACTCTTCATTGATATTGAACCTATTCCAATTGATGATTGATTCATCAATACCTATTTTACAAACGCCAACTTACCAAACACAGCTAGCTAAGGGGGTTGTTCAAATGAATGGTAATAACAAGGGAGTCTCATCCAATGAAGCTGAGAAGTTGGAGATTATTTTGAAAATCAGGGAAAAGTTCATGCTGGAATTGAATGATGAAGAGGCTATTTACCATTTCCAGAACTTGATTAACAATTCAATTAATGCAGTGCTACCAATTGTCATTGACAGATTGCACAACCTGGCTCAATACTGGAGAGCATAGGTTTTTTTTTTGCTTGCTTCCCCCCCCTTGTATATTTATATATACATTTGTACATTAATAAACTAATTTACTTGATTATATTTATCTATCATTTTCTAGGTAATATATATATATATGTATATAAACAGTGAATGGAATGATCGAGAAAGGGGAGAAAGAAGCCCAGACTGGCTGTGCTTTTTTTGTTTGAGTCGCTCACGTCCGCCCACCCTCAAAATGTAATGTCAGTCACTCCAAAAAAAGGCTAAACGATTTGCCTATTTCCGTTTATAACAATGGGTTTGCTTGTTTCTCCTGTTAGTTTTACTTTTTAATTTATATAACAACGCACAGATCATTATTAGTCCATTAATAATTGTTGAAACCAGTATTCATATAGCTGATTCATCTGTTCATAAATTAAATTTGCCACTGTCTTTCACTTAAAGTCCGTTTACAAACATCAACTGATAAGCTTGGAATCTGAGTCACAAGACCCAACATTAGTCCGACCCCATCTAAGTCAGTCAACTTGCACACACACAGACACACAAACAGGATATACAATTCTCAATATTTTCACTGTGGTATCAAATTAAATTCAATTGAATCAATTTAAATAAAAATAAAAATCAAGTCATGGTAACACACCCGAGTAAGGTAACCGTTAACCCCCGATTACAAAAACATGTTACTACTATACTACAAAACACAAAATCCAACCATTCGGTTAAGATTGATCCAAAAACTGGTGACCTTAACTTAGCACAGGATGTAAATTCTGTTGGTACTATATTCATGGAGGCGCCGTTCATTTTAGTTGCAAACTTTGAAATGCATAAACTAATGGAATTGGGAAAATGCTGCTCCTACTGTGGCGAGGTTTTAAAAGTTTACGATAAAGGTCGTATGAGAGACGACAATCTTGAAAAAGCCGAAGCAAACAACAACAACAACAATAAAACTAACAACAATTGCAATGGTAAGAAGTGCAAGAATTCCAATGAAGAAAAACACGGAAGATTTATGAGTGGGTTAGATTGCAACTTTTGCGATTCCTGCTGGTGTTCTGAAGAATGCCAAAGTTTAGATTTTAGACATAAACTTCTCTTTCATAAACCAGAGAATAGATCAATGACTTGCCAATTCCCATATTTTGATTCATCTTCTTCTGCTGACAAACCAAAGTTGTATTTCGCCTATGAAGGTTGGACCAATTTGAAAGAGTATCTTTTGAGAAAACAGTTGGATATTATTTACTATGGAGTTATGACTATGCTGCATTTACTTCACGATGAATCATTAATAGAAGTGTTTGAATCCTTGAGATACTTTAATGTTCCCGAAATTTGTACCGAGAACCCTGACTCTATCATTAAGTTTTTAAATGAAATAGAGACAAGACAAATCGATTACCGATTGTGCTATTTGATGTTTCTCAAATGTTTCAAATCAATTGATTTCCCTTATGAAAAGTTTCTTAAATACTTGGTTATCTGCAGGCTTAATAACTATAATGGTTCTATTTACTTGCTGTTTAGTTATTTAAACAGATCTTCAACCTGTAATTCAAAAATTGGATACAATTACACCCATTACGAATCTCCGATTGAAGAGTATGATGATTTCAAGATTGAAAAAGGTGACAATAAGTCTGTTAAATTGATTAAACAACACCATCTGGAAACTGTCAAGAAACCAATTTTCACCAATAAGACTACCGGTAAAGTATCCAAGAAGATCTTAAAGATAGCCAATGTTGAAACTTTGAAAAAGAATACAAAATTGGTTATTAAAGATATGGATTACTTTAATCCAATTGACGACTTTGATTCCGATGAAGACAGCGAGTTTTCAAGTCCTACAGACTTTTCCGATGAAGACACAATCAGTGCATCATCTCCATGTATCAATAACAACGGTTCATTTTTGCCGCCACCATCTAACACAGAAGGTAGAAGAAGAACAGCTTCCTTTACATCATCAGGTAATTCCTTTGGCGAGGGAATCATCAAATACAATAGAATTCAAATCCGGGAAATGCTTATGGGATTAGCTGTGACAGATGAGGAGAGTGACGAAACTGCTATTTCCATCTGTGATGATGGTTTCAAGAAGCCAGCTCCCAAAAAAACAGGCAAAAATAAAAAGGGTAAGAAAAAGAGACGATCATCCAATGCAAGCGTCAAGCCAAGGAAGGATTCCTTTTCCTCTTCATCTAACGCCAATGAAATTGAGTTGGAGGTTCCTGTTGGATTTGGAAGAAGACGGAAAAGTGTCAGATTTGAAGATCAATCTGATGAATTATAACACTTATTACCATTTCTACTACTGATACTACTACTACTACTACTTATCTTGCTATGTTTTATTATACATAACTTTATTTTCTATACTTTCTTTCTTTTATGATTTTATGCCCCAATGCAATCACATTTTGATTTTTTACTATATATCTGAAAAAATTATTCTACCCAGCGATTATCGGTACCAACTTTTTCCTCCCTGAAAAGTGGCCCATCATAGTTAGTAGGGATTCTAAAGAATTTAATTGAGTTAACCAGAAAATGCAACAATGTGATCATTGATGATGATGCCTATGAACTTTTAGATTACAAAGGAGAACATTTTTTTCCTTTGGGTAACAACTTTTTCATAAGGTTCATAGTCCTCACGTAACTCAGGTAAAACAGGGCGACGGCTTCCGATAATTGACGGCTGTGCATTATTATTGTTTCATGTCAAAAATCGAATCAAAATATAATCCTTTTCTTGTCTGCTATTCCTTTCTGTTATCTTATTTCCTACCCATTTCACACATTATACTTTATCTTACATTATTTCTTCCAGTATCAACTAACATACCGTATAACTATACCTACAGCAAAATGCCAAAACCAAAATCGAAGAAGCAAAGAGCTTTGACAAAAGCTGACTTGCAACTTCTTGTGGAACAATATAAAAACCAATTAGAGCAATCAGAGAAAGAGAAAGAGGAATATAGAAAGAAAATAGAGCAATCAGAGAAAGAGAAAGAGGAATATAGAAAGCAATTAGAGCAATCAGAGAAAGAGAAAGATGGTGTGATGGCATCAACATTAACATAGTATTTTTTCTTGTTTGAAGTTTTCCAAAAGAGGTTGTTCATGTTTAGAGAATCCATCAAATTTGTTTTTTATTCGTTTTAAGGTTTGATTAATTTGGCTGCTTCGTCTCTACCGTTTTTCTTAATTGTTGTATCTTCTGGCTTTTGATCAAAATTAAATCTGAAAACATCGAAGGTAATAGAATCCGTGATCACCATAATTTCATGTTGATAATACACGGCGTATCCATATATTTGTTTAATTATGCCTTGCATTTTTGACGTTTCATGTCTGACTTTGTCAAGATTTGGCTTCTTAACCTTTATTGCTGAAACCAGTTTATCCTTATATTTTAAACCAGAATCAACATACTACAATTGAGAAAAATGGTAGAGACGAATCAGCCAAATTAATCAAATATGGCTATAAACGCTTCCATATATATGACAGTTATCCACTACCCAAAAATTTAGGAGCATTGATTGGTTTCTCTGGACCCCGTGAATTATATTGACTTATTCTTTTATATGCTTCCAATTCTGCTCTGAATCTATCAGAACAATGGTCTTTGAATTCCCTAAAAGGCATGAGTCTTGTATCTGATTCCTCGTCACAACAATAATTGTAATAATCAATTAGTGAACTAAAATCAAGTAATTTGATAATAACATTTTCAACACCCTGACATTTAGCTCCATCACCATTAAAAATATTGATATAATCACTTGATGAGATTCTTATCACTTCACACATGTGTGTTGCATTGTTCTGTAAGATGTCATAATGAAAATTCGGCACTTGTCTCACCACATCATTGAAGTCAGCATTTAGTGTCCCTTGCAATTCACTTCTATTCTCTTCATCAGATCTCTGTGCTCGTTCCTCCGCTGGGAGTTGAACTTCGTTCCATCTGTTCATAATCTTGGTCACTATCTCTTGCTTTTTGGCTTTGTTATTTTGTAGATCATGCTATGGAGGAGTTAAAGTTTTTTGCTAAAAAACTTGATAAAGGAACGGAAGATCCAAAACTTGAAGAGCAAATCGAACTGTTGAATTCTATTGGTATTTACCATAACGATATTGCTGATCGTAATATGTGTTATGATGGGAAAGAGGCTTATGTTTTGGATTTCGATTGCGCACTTATATATTGATTTATGTTATCCCCCTTTGCTATGTATAGGAATCCTTACTTCAAAAAATATACATGAAGTTCTCTTAGATCAAGATATTGGTTTAGCAACTTAATGTGACACACCATTATGTTTCTACTATTTTATAGCTGATAAACCCGAAATTTTTATTTTTATTTATGATTTGCGTAAATTATATAGAGAAAGAGATATGATATAATGCTGTATTATGTAATTTAGTCATCGTTCTTATCCTTTGAACCTCTCAACAAACCAGTTCTTCTAGCGGCAGTCAAACATAGTAAAATACCAACAGAATTGGACTTCAGCAATCATTTTGCCTTGATACAACATTTCGAACAACTTCAGTACTTTTAAATGGGTACAGAATTTGAAATATACAAACTACGTTCGTTACCACGAGAACTTTGGTGCTCAATTTTCAGCTACGAGAGCCAGTCATTCCAACACACTATGCTGAAATAAAAATAGACCTCAAATATTCTCATTTCAAAGGTTTTGATTCATTAGGTGAAATTTCTTTGTACTTAACTACCCACTCTACCGTCTTGGACTTTTCCAAATTGGATAAATATTTAATTGCCGGTATTACAGTGGAAAGGTGTAGTGATAACATAACGTACAAATGTATACCTGAATACTGTGATTTTAGTTTTAGCACCTTGGCGGAAAGCAGACCCCATAATACATGATATTGTACAGGGTCAATTGTATAAAATTAAGTGGGTATTTATATATATATATGTAATGTATTTAAATTCATTAATACAAAAGAAGGGAAATTATATAAAAAGAATACAGAATGTGTATGTGAATAAAACTTAAACACCAGTAAAGGTTAATTCAACGACGACCTCTCATTGTTCTAGGCATCAGTTTCTTTCTACCACCAGGTGGTGGAGTATTGCTAGATGATGGGGCGGAAGAAAAGATGGATGAAGGATCCAAATTTGTTTGTTGTTGACCAGTAAAATTAAAATTAGGTGTCGCAGAACGCGACGGATTAAACTGTGGTTGTTGCTGTTGTTGTTGTTGTGAACCAAATTGACCTTGAGGAGTAGTTTGTACAGGTTGGCCTCCAAAGCCACCAAAGGATGAAGCGGGTGGTTGTTGTGGAAGATTCGGTATGCTGTTGAAATTGAATATCTTGCCTTGTTGATTATTAGAGGCACCACCAAATGCAGGAGTTGCATCCTTAGAGTTTGTACCAAATGCAGTAGATCCTGTACTTCCAGTAAATCCATTAGAATTATTGTTATTGTTATTATTATTACCAAAAGCAGATCCAGCAGATCCAGTATTGCCAAATGCACCACTGGTATTGATGTTAGTGGTATTACCAAACCCACCAAAAGTAGGTTTACTTGCCACAGCAGAAGTTGAACCAAAACTGAACCCACTTTGGTTATTTGGAGCAGAGGCAGATGAAGAGGTAGTTGGAAATGCGGTACCGACATTATTGCCGCCATCTTTTTTGGCATCACCAAAAGCAGATGCAGTAACATCAGAGACATTTAATTTAAACACAGAAGGAGCAGAGTTATTTGGTCTCTTGTTTGGTTCATTGGCATCATTGTTATTAGAAACAAAACCACCAAACCCAGTAGATGCAGCAGAAGTGGTCGAGGATGCTGGGGTAGAACCAAACCCACCAAAGCCATTACTTTTAGTAGTAGTTGCAGATGAACCACCAAAGGAGAATGGAGCAGTAGAGGAGGCAACATCTTTCTTTTTATCAGCAGCAGATGACCCACTGAAATCAAAGGAAAGTGCACCAGTAGAAGTAGAAGTAGAAGTAGATGCAACAGCTGGAGTATTCTTTTTCTCAGAAGCCGAGTCCGTGGATGTTGATGGAGCACCAAAAGATAAAGTTGGCTTGGTAGGAACATCCTTCTTCTCTGGAACAATGGTAGAAGAAGAGATACCACTAAACGTCAATTTATTTGATGAATCACTACCATTCAACGAAGTAGGAAAACTAAATGGTTTATTATTACTTAGTGGAGGAGTGGCAGTTTCTTTCTTCTCACTAGGAGCACCAAAACTGAAAGGGGCAGGTTTCACAGACTCATCCTTCTTTTCTGTGGTGGTACTATTACCAAAGGAAAACCCAGATGGTTTAGAGATCTCTGTTTTCTTATTGGTGGCAACTGAGTTCATATCTAAAACTGGAGTAGCAGCATCTTTCTGTTCTGTGAAAGAACCAAACGATGAAACAGGCGCAGGCGCAGGCGCAGGCGCAGGAGCAGGAGCAGGAGCAGCAGGTGAAACATCCGATTTTGAGGTAGAGGAACCAAACAATGTAACAGGCTTAGAGGAGTCTTCTTGAGTTTTCGTAGCAGTGTTTCCACCAAATGAAAATGGGGCATTTTTACTAGGCGAAACATCTTTTTTACCAAGGCCTCCAAATGTAAACCCAGTGGATGGTTTAGAAGGTTCATCTTTCTTTTCCGAAGATGGACCACCGAAGATGAACGGCTTATTTGCAGGGGTATCATCCTTTTTTCCAAATGAAAATGCCACAGGTTTGTTTTCGTCCTTTTTTGTTTCTGCAGAAGGAGTAGGAAGACTGAACAAAGGTTTAGACTCTATAGTTGCAGACGTTGGAGCAGATATTTCAACAGGTTTCTTGGACTGAGATTCACCAAATGATATAGTAGGCTTATTTGAAGAATCTGACTGCTTACCAAATGAAAAACCCGTGAAGGGCTTAGATTTACTCTCATCTTTATTATCAGATGTATTATTATCCATAGAAAATGTAATCTTTTCAGCTGCTGGTTTGACATTATTTTGCTTTGCAGTATTCAAAGAAAATGATGAAATTTTGTTAACATCTGATGCTAAAGTGGTAGATTTTGGTTTTATAGAGCCAAAATTGAATGCAGACGTTGGAAGGGAGGTTGGATCTTCGTCTTCCACCTGTTCGACTGTTGTATGATGTAAACCAGGGCCTGAAGAGATAATAGTAGTTGGCTCCGATGATGCAGTAGCCTTCGATGATTTGGTAATATCTATTTTGGTTGGAATGAATGATTTCGGTTTAGTTGCTGTATCAAATGATGGAGGTAACTGAACAGGATCAAACTTATTAGTTTGCTTACTGACAAATTTGACCTTACTTGACAGTGGTTTATGGTCATCAATTTTAGGAATCTCCGCCTCCTCAACCGAATCGTCCGCATCATCAATTTCTGCATCGAGGACGAAAAATCCATCCTTGTTCTTTCTGTTTTCAGGGATATTCCATTTCTTATCAATGACCTTATCTGCTTTCGATAATGATGACAACAACTCTGGCTTATGATTTATGGTTTCAACAGCCGAGTCGATGTATTTTGGATTAGACGATGATTGTAAAGACTTCACTTGAACCAAGTTTCTGGAATGCTGTCTTAAATAATTGAGTCTTGATTTGCGGTATTTATCTGTATCCATTCTTTTCTTTAGTTGAATTAACTGTGCTCTTTCCACCGGATCAATGCTGAAGACATGTTTACGAGGAAATGATACAACAGCCGCTGTTTCATTATTAGTTTTCAATTTTTTCGTTGGCTTTGTATCATCTATGGAATGATCAATAGTATGGTCTATTGGAACATTTTTATCCAAGTTGATCTTGTTCTTTTCGTTATTAATCCCCGAGAGGATGGACCCATTGCTTTGATTGATATTTGTTGATTCAACCATGGAGGCATCCTGTGTTGTATTCGATAAACTTTTCAACTGATATATCAGTTGACTATTTTCCTTTTTAACTTGTTCATAGATATCAGCTAATTGCTTTGCAGTTATAGCATTTTTGCTGGCAGCCCCAACCAGGGAATTATTATTATTATTATTATTATTATTATTGACATTGCTTGTGTCCTGTAAAAGTTTAGTACTCGATGGAGTGTTATTTAGTCCGAGTACACCCAGGAAATTTTCCTTTAATTGTGAAATTTTGGAACGTTTAAAAAACCCAGAATCATCACCAGAAAAGACTCTCTTCATTTCGGAAGATATAAAGTTCTATATATATATATAATTATGACACAGATGAAAGGAACTATTCTATCTATTATGAGTTTTGATGGACAGGGGGTGGGGCAATGTGTGGAGGAGATGTGATACGTGTATTGGAAACAAAATAAATAAACAAGAGAGAAACACAATACCTGAAACCACTTAGATTCAATTATATAATGATAGAGTAATAATAATAAAATTTGATTTTAACTTGTGGCAAAAATGTTCGAAAGTTAGCATATTCATGAAACAGTTTTCATACGAAGTAAATAAACACAACTCTTCTATAAGAAAAGAAAAAAAAAATATTTTTTTCTCTCTCTCTTTGGGACGATCGACTGAAGAAAAGTATTATGTGATCGACGCATATATCCACTTGAACATGTTTTTTTATGATTATATAGTGAAAAAGGTGTTAATATCATATACATATATATGACTATTTGTCCAATTTAAACACACAGCCAACTGAAATTATTGTTTGTATAATATCATGGATAAAGATGCTATGGATAAAGTGATAATCAAGGAATTGAATACAGTATTGAAGAAATACAAGACAACAATTTACACAAATGCAATCCCTGAAAGAGAGAGAGATGAGATAATAAGATTATCAAAGACAATACCAACATCGTCTCTTCTGGAAAATCTCCCTACTGATCCCATAATATACTCTATAATATTAGAATTAAGATCCAAGGAACATGAAACAGTTGATATTTACAACGATTTAATAACTGTATTAACCAAGGAATTAGCCCCACCCGAGCATCAGTTTGTATGGTTTGAAGATGACCAACAAGAAGATAGATTTCAAAAGTCATTAAGAATAAAAAATTACTACATAATAAAGTTTCTTTACCATTCAATAACGAAATCAATGGATACATCTCCAATTGATATAACAACGACTATGAAACTAGAGTTAGTTAAGATACTATCAAGTTACTACCATAGCGAACAAGCACCCTGGTCTAATTCGGACATTTCATCACTCTGCGAATCATGCCTCATATCACTTAATGTCACAGAGGAAGAAGCCATACAACTATTACTTTCTTGTGAGGATACTTTAAAGGAGCTAAGTAAGCTAGATAAGGAACAAAATTCCAAAATCACCACCAGAGGATTTAGAAGACACAATGCGAATTCAGATCTATTTCGAGGCATAACACCATTGCTTGGAAATTCATTCACTAGTATCCTCAATCAAAAGGAAACATTCATGCTTAAGAACATTGGGAAAGTTTTCACCCTGAGGTATATTTTGGACAAGTTAACACTTCAATCAATTGAAATTCATTGGAATCTGATACTACCGTTAACATTATCATTTTTGGACGAATCTGAACAGCTAATTAAGTCCAATGCATGTGTGAATTTAACAATTATCTTGGATAAAATCAATGAGAAGAAAAACATTATCACAAGAACAGACATTGGACAAGTGCTCTATGATTCGATCATCCCATGTTTATTGGCATTACCATCACTGACACCCGTGCGTAAATCAATGCTAATTCTTCCTTCTGCATATAAAACCATTCTCAAGTTGCTGGATTGTGCATATAGAAATGACACATCAACTTACAATGCCAGATTGGATTCTCTACTCACAGATTTCCTTCTTTCTTCCCTGGGAAAGGTATCAGATTACCCTGAGATTGTGATTTTCTTGTTGCAAACGATCAAACTAGAAGTGATTCCTAGATTGGATAAGTATTATTTGGTTGTATCCAACAAGATTTGTTACTCAACCTTGGATTTAATGTTGAACCCTTATATGGTCTACTCTTCTGAATTGACACTTGAATGCTTACAAATGATTGAACTTGTGCTTGCCAAATCCAAGGAATTGAATATTGGACTAGAAAGAATAAAATATGATATACTTAAAACCCTTTTATTAACGATAAAGAGAATCAACAAATATCAAACAGCACCTAGTACAGTCACCATTGCCAAGATCAAGCAAAGAATTGATTTCATCATCAACAACTCATTGGATCTATCACAAGACGAACTGATGCAAATCCATGAAGAACAGCACAGCCACGCGACTTGATTAAAATAGATAGATAGATAGATAGCGGGTGATGGTGCATCATCAATCAATAAATTTTGGTGTTTACCTCCTTTTATTACTAATATCTTACTTATTGTTTAAGTATTGTATAAATCTTATATACATATATATATATATATATAGTACAATAGCACGCCCCCCCCCTTTATAGACTAATCAATAAATTATTTTAATTACACGATCGTTACACTTTTTAGTTGTATACGGTCACATTAAATATTCCTTCGTTTTCGTTTAAAAAAATAACGTTTTTATCAAAGAAGAATAGAAAGATAACAACAAATATGCCTAAATTTTTACTTCAATCAAATGAAGGTATGTATCATAATTATATTGAAAACAATTCCTATTTATCAAAAGTTAATAAAATCCACTAACATTTATATCAATGGCTCACCACTTCCAACTATATCTAAACAGTTCTTGCAAAGAGATACGAAGACATTGAAGATTTACAAAAACAACGGTTATTAGACGCCTTCAAAAACCCTGAAATCTCCGAATGGTCACAATCAGCAGCTACAGAGAACAAAACCAGAAACAAGTATGGTGATGTTGCACCATATGACAAAACTAGATTTAAACTAGACACCGTTTCGCCTTCGTATTCCGATTACATCAATGCATCAAACATTCTTTTGACTACTGGATCTACCAACGGAAAGTACATTGCCACACAGGGTCCTACTGGGAAAACTTCTGAACATTTTTGGCACATGTGCAATCAAGCTTGTAAAGATCAGATCTTTATAGTTATGCTAACCCCGCTTGCTGAAAAGGGAAGAGAACAGTGTTACAAATATTGGACAAATTCCAATTTCACTATTTCGAACAAGGATGGATTCAGTGATGGTGACAATTTGTCTTTAACTTTTACGAGTGAAGAAGAAACCGACCATTATAAACTGACACAGTGGCGATTGGTTGATGGTGCTGGTAATACAAAGGATGTGTACCATTTCTTTTTTGATGAATGGGCCGATTTTGCTGCCCCAACATCATTTGAGCCCGTCATTCAGATCTCTGAAAAGATCAATTCTTTGCAAAAACATTCAAGAAGTGCTGGTGATCCAATTGTGGTTCATTGTGCAGCAGGTGTTGGCCGTACAGGAACATTTATTGCCATTGACTACTTCTTGAACCATTGCCTTGAGTTTCTTAAACTTGATGACACAAAAACCTCTTCCTCTGACAATGATGAAAGCAGAAAGGAGCTAAACACACCAGTGAACATCGAGGAAACATTTGACCCAGTTTACAGCATAGTGCAAGAATTAAGAAGCCAACGTGTTTTGATGGTTCAAAGATTTGAACAATATTTGTACATCTATAACACAATCAAAACCTTCTATATAAACGATTACATCGGCCATTGAGGTATTGTGAATTCAAAAGAAGAAGAAGAAGAAGAATACTTTTTTGCTTGCGTGGCTTCTGAATGGTAAATACATATAGATCCCTTTTCAGAAACTAATAAAGAACTACCCTTATTGTTGCTGTTTTATGTTTCTGGTTTCTTGTTTATTTTTGGAGGGGGATGGAGAAGAGAGTAGAAGTATTTCATTTTTCTTCAATGTACCCTTATTCATTTTTACACATCCTGACCCAATGGTATGATGAGGTCAATTGTATATGTCTTTTTCAGTTACACACTTTTTTTTTGTGTTCGTGTGTTACTTGTTGCTAGCAGTAGTAGCATTATTTCCTATTCATATCATAAATAATAGATGATTTTAAGGTGCATATTATTCTTTAAAATGACACCATCAAATCTAAAATAGATTAATTGATGCAATATAAACTAGTGAAGTAATAAGACCAATGTGACAAGACCAGAAATAAACAATCATCACAGTACCTAGTAGGTGATTCAACTGAAATTATTTTATACGTATATTAACTACAATTTATCACACCGTCTCAGAATAACTATAAAAATTTCATGGGAACATCTATACTTCCCCTGGATATATATTAGAGAAATCCAACAGCCTTGAGTTTGTGTTTTTCAAATTTATGTTATATTACATTTTATTATTATCTTATTTTTTGCTCTTTTAGGTTATTTAGGTCTTTATTACTTAAAATATATTCCCTTCAAAAGGATACAATGGTGTATAAATTAAGTTTCTTAAACGTCAATGTCAAGCTTCGCTCTTTAAAATATAATTGCGGTGCATGTTTATTGTAGTATTTCTTTCCCTATATAAATTTTTATTATTATTAACTAACGCCTTAGCCTTTTTGCTTTATGATATATTTTTGTTTGTGTCTTTCGGTTTTTCGGTGAAGAAAGAGGAAGAGGAAGTTATTATGATGGTATGACACGTTAACAATGGGCATTATACTAAGAAGGTTTATAACTAAAAGCTACATGTTGTACTTATAGTTTGCTTAACTCACAGAGAAGGAGGAATATGTGGGCTTGCTAATAATTTCAAACATTGTTAAGACCCTATAAGGTTTTACACCAACTTTAGAGAGTATAAATAAGTCAGTTGTGTTGGCATAGTACAGTGTTGTAGAGTAAGTAACAATTCCCTTTTCAAAAAGCAAACACCAATTGGAAAAAAAAAATATGAACTGGCCTGAATCTGGACCATTTTCATTTTCAATTTATATATTCACATTTACATTTACATTCATGCATTGATACATTGATACATTCACGATTAGTTGGGCAGGAGGAGAAGATACGTAAGGCTCAACCTGTGTGTAAGAACGTACATATAGGTACATAATTAATACATTTACACGCTACTCTATTCGTTAGGGGAAAATGGCTGAATTCTCTCTCTCCATAAATAAGCATTTCTATATCGTCACTGGCTGGCCCTTACAGAAACAGTTATACAAAACGCACCAAACGTAATCGGAAAGGGAAAGAATGTTATTTGAAATGTATTTCACGACGCAGTTGTGTGGTGTGTATAGCTCGTATTGTTATTTTCCCATTGTCATCATTATCTCTGTATGTCGAAAAGATTTATTTTTTCAACCTTAAGAAATTTATATATTATACGTTGTATGTTGGTGGAATGTTACCGCATATACATCTAACCATTATGCATGCTGAATAGCAAGAATTATATCGGTACCATCATCTTTCACTATTTATTAATATGAAAATATAAGATACATATATCATTCATACACACAACATGTAACATGTACATAGATATATCCATGAAAAGTGGATTTTTGTATTATTGGAGGAGAGGAAGAGAAAAACGCATGTGGATAATAAATATTAATAATAATTATATAATTGATCGATCTGTCAAACAAGTACTGATGGCTCTGGAGGGAGGAATTGTCACAGTGACGATAGACTTGCGATGCAATATATGGGTCGGGATCACATACACCTACATCACATACAGGAATTCCTTACTTATTATTTTTTTTTCCAACATTCTGTCCGTATGCCTGTCAGTGTATACGCTTGCTGCTGGGATCACGTACTACAGTTTAATCTTAAAGTTGAGTCTCCTTTCTGTCGTTCTGTTTGTAATATACCCATCCAATCCACCTGTGAAGAAACCAAATAAATTCATTATGTTAGATTAATGAATATTTACCAAAAATTATTCCCAATTAGGTGGAAACACACGATCTCTCTCTGATGCTATGTACAATGTTCTGTCTAAAAAAAAAAGCACCACAGACTAATTGCCCCCATCATAATTATGTTCTAGGGAGTATTTCAATGTAGGTACTGAGCATAATGTAAAACCACCTAAAATGCATAGCGTTTCGGTGGAGGAGGTTGCGGATGCAGTTGCAGATGTAGTGGTTGTTGCGGTTACTGGCCTGTAGCAGTTCCGTTGCAGGGGGATCTTTTTTTTAATAATAAAATAAGGCTACAGCTAGTAGTATAAGAGACATTGTATATATAATACAGATCTATTAGACATATATGTAGATATTGTAAAGTAATGAGTGGTGGTGCTGAATGCATAACGGTGCATAAATATTTGTTAGCAGAACACGAACTTTTTTAAAAATATTATTTTATTATTTTAGTATGTTAACATTTTTCAAACGTATATAATCAATAATTATTAATTATTAATTATTAATTATGAATATGGATTATAATTATATTAAATAACCATTGACATTGATTTGCATTTTCAATAATAATTTAAATGTTGAAAACGAGGCGGAACTTTTATCACACACACACACCCTCTTTCTCTGAACATACCATAGTTATATATATCAAATTTTCGTCACACTTACCCTGTCTGTTTGAAATCATACGTTCATTAAAATTCATTTATATATCTAATAAAGAGATTCTTATAGGAAACACATTGTGTTCCCCAGGGCTCAGTAGCCTGGACGCTTGGTCTATTAAGTCTATCTCTTTTTCATTTATTTTAAAGCCAGAATCAAAAAGGAGAAAACTACTAAGCAAAACATGGCATCAGAGACATAATGAACGTAAAAAGAAAACATAATATTTCTAGATGTAATCAGCCAGTTTTGTTTCATATATTAATAGATTGAATCTGTCATTTAAGGGGAATATACTTATTGAAAAAAAAAGTAGAGGGATGTTTATCTGAAAATTTTTAGGTTTCATTTTTGAATCTCATCACTTAATACTATAAAACTAAATAATATAATAGCAATCTTAGTTTCAACTATACATATATATATATATATGTAATATGTATATTCAAACACACACTACTGTGAGTAATGTAGCATTAAACTAACACTAAATACGAACAAACATCTAATATCTAATATTATTACCTAGCCCACCAGGCTGCACAGCATATACTATATTACTATTATTTTATAGACCTCCTGCTTAGAGTTTCAATATTAAACTTTCAGTTTCATAATTATTCAATTACGTATAAGAATCTTAATTGTATCTTTTATATTGTATTCATATTATTAGAAGACAGGTCACCCACCCTAAGTTTATAATTCAGCAAAAGCTTAGCAATGTGTTAGTTTGGTATCTCACTGTGTAAATAATATCAACACTTCGCTCAGGGAAAGATAAAAAATTCTATTCACCATGTCGGCATGTCTTTCCAAATTAACTTAAAATTAATTTAAAATTAAAATAAATAATGTCTTTTTCCATCCGCTGGAGCAATGTAAGAAAAACAACATAATGATACCATTTAAATAGGTATAAACGAGAGAGTCTACTTCCAAAGCGAAAAACTTATTATAAAAAATCCATACATCGATAGACAATTACGCCAATGTAGTACCATTCCTTCGCTTCAGAATTTTGTTCTATTTGTATATGTATTGTGTGTGTGACTGTATGTAGTACCCCGTTCCCGTTATTGATGCTATAACTCTATCCCTGCTCCAAACAGACAGACAGCGAACCTAAAACAAATAAACTTTGACAATAAGCAGGTCAAGTTTAAGTCATGTATTGCTACTAACTTGTGGTTTTTTTTGGTTTTGTCACATACAGCTGGGTTTCCTTTAAGCTTTCTTTTTTCATTATTATTATTATTACGAATTTTTGTATTTTTCATCCAGCGGATGGATGATTGGTTCAACAATAGCCTCACATGAACCTATACTTCATTTTGCTGAATTCAAATTGCTTATAATAAAAAAAGTTAACATTGTATATGTGGGAAGGTTGGAGCGCTCCCCCCCCTCCCCCTCCCTTCTTCTCGCGACCGCTGGATCGCCCGCCCGATCGCCCATTGCTAACCAGCACTCCACCATGCCGTATGCCGCGGAATTGCCAGGCAGACTGCAGGCTGGGATACCTATTATTTTTAATCTCATGCATAGAGACAATACCTGCACTGCCTACTCGGTGTTTAAGAAATCCTATTCATTGACACCTTTACGCACTCAATGCTTTTTTCTCTCTCTATTATTTAACCCATTATTTTGAATGGTATGATGGATCAAGCAGTCAACGCATCAGCAAGTCTGAGTCTTTGAGTTTTCTTCCTTATTCTCTGTCATTGTCAGTATTTGAAACACGACGTGAAGAGGTCAGAGAAAAGTAGAGGAAATTTCAAATGGAGAGTGGTAAAGCCTAATATTATTTATGTATATAATTCTGGGAAAGGTAAATGAAATTCTTCAAATCAGGCTAAACTTAATTACACAGACAGTTCCTATATATTTGCATATATATACATACCGACCGATCCTTTTTCAAATGTAGTAAGAAAAAACACAAAAATTAAGAAATATGTCAAGCATAGTAACTATTAACTACCAATCCTAAGCTGAAAAAACAAACAATCTACAGAGTTTAAAAAGAGAGTTGTAAGCCAGGCGGGCAAAGGCATGTTTTTCTTTTTCCCGTAACATTACATACAGATAGAGAGCAAAAGGCACAAGACATTAACACAACAAAGAGATTAATGGGGGTACTATATCCTTAGCCCAAATTGTAGGAGGAATCTTACAGTTCTGTATAATTCCCGACATTAACTAAAATTGGATGTCGATATAATAAATATTCTATTTGCTGTTTTGGCTACATATATGTACGCATGTGTTAATTGTGTAACTCCATTCAACTATAATTATATAAGTTTAGAATACCTACCCACCCACTATTATGATCACCAACAAACAGATTAATAATAAAAAGTGATCATCATAATATTTTGATGTAATTAGCTGTCTGCGTGCATTTATCCTTTTTGATCGATTGCGATTTAAATCACACCGTATCTAATTAGTTGGAAAAGGTTAACAAGTGGCAACAGCACTATGCATCCTATATAACGCAGATCACCAAAAAAAAAATACACCAAAATCCCCAGAAAAAAAGAAAATAACTGCTAATCCCTTCATAAACCGTTATTTTAATTACCGCATTCAAATTTGCAGAATAATATATACAAATAAACTATGATAACTCCAGAAATAATAATATCAACCCCCTAACTATATACAGTATAAGGAAGCTCAGACAGATAGTTCTACACTTACTTGCTGCCTGCTGCTGCTAGGGTCTTTTCATCCTCCTCCCCATATAACATTTTTATCCATTGTATCTAGCTTCAAAGAGGATTGTTATTATTAGTACTCATCATCTGATGCAATAGTATCAATCTACAACATGCTAACAATAAAAATGCATAGCAAGACGCGTAGATCTCGTTATAATATATATATCAAATTTATACTACATTGGTAGAAAAAAAAGGGTGAAATGCCGACTAGCGGACCTTCCTTCAGAAAAGAAAAAACTAGCCATCTAGTGCAGCGCTGGCCTGGGAAAGCCAGCCCAGCCCGCCCACCACCAGCTTTGATTTTCCAAACTAGCTGGCGACGATCCGTTTTTTCTTTTAATATAAAGAGTTCCTACATAATACATATTTCTACATCATTGTTTTATTCTCACATTATGTTTGTTTTAAAATGGGGGGATGTTGTCATCAGTCATTGAGAAATGTAATTGAAGAAACAAGTAAAATACTATTGATCGTAAATGCTACTCCCCATTGTCCTCTCATCTTCCTTTTTTTTTTGCTTTCCCTTTTTCAGTGGCTTCCCATGGATGTGGGGACGTGAAATTGAATAGCTCCAGACTGGCTCGGTAATGTTACTTCATCCATAACGCTTTAAAGATATATATACATGAGTCTGTTAACCGTGTTTGTCTTTTTCTGTAATATCGGAATGAGACAGACAGTTTAACTGCATATTTCCCAAGCAACATTCAGACTACAGCTTGATCCCCATAGTTTTTTTTGCGCTTTTTCGTACCAAATACATAGGGAGGCTCACAATGAAATTCCCCTTCGATTATTGTACAAAATAACAATGCTGTATAGTATAGTAGTAGTAGTGATATATTAGAACATAATCTAGAAAGCAAATAGAATAGAGAAAGAAGAAGGAGCGATTATTAATAAAAAACTAGTAAGAAAAGGATTGAAAATGGAGTAAATAAACAGAAAAGTAAATAATACTAATTAACAGTTCCAAAATGATATTGAGGAAAAGTAAGTACAAAAGGTCGTTTTGAAACTGTAAAGAAAGCAAGCAGACAGAACTAAAACAAACCACAGAGTAAAAGAAATGACAAAAAAACGTAGAAGCAAAAAGCATATCGTAGCACCTAAATAAATATAAACATATCGCTGTATCAAACAGGTATATATATTATATGTTATTTCTTTTTAAGAACCATTGTGAGGCAAAACACACAAATAGAACAACTGATAAACAAATAATAAAAAAAAGACCAAAATGAAAAATGAAAATGTAAGTAAAGCAAATAATTAATGT
This sequence comes from Ambrosiozyma vanderkliftii, assembly GCA_003705225.2. Lineage (NCBI taxonomy): Eukaryota > Fungi > Ascomycota > Pichiomycetes > Pichiales > Pichiaceae > Ambrosiozyma > Ambrosiozyma vanderkliftii. The sequence continues at coordinate 39,378 of PPHW02000050.1, forward strand.
ACAGGAGAAAGCAGTAGAATTTTAAAAGAGAAAGAAAGAAAGAGATATCATAATAATGTTTTGTTTATTTTCTGTTTAGAGCTAATTGACAGCTGGAATGCCATTGTTGTTAGTTTTAACATCTCTCAGTAATTGAATCCTTCTTCTTCTAGCATTGATGAACCAGTTGGATAACTGTTGGTTGGTCAAGCCTGTCTTTCTGATCAATTCAAGTTTTTCCTTGGAGTTAGGATATGGGTGATCCAAGTTATCATTTAACCAGTTTAGTAAAATCACTGTAGTCTTCTTTGGTAAATTGGATCTCTTTTTCTTGTTGTTATTGCCTGAAGAAGAAGAAGAAGATGTAGAAGCGACATTGCTAAAGTCGTTCTGCTGTTGTTGCGGTTGTTGTTGTGGAATAGCAGTGACTGGAGAGACAGATCTAGCGGATATCATACCTGGATGAGGTAACTGGGTGTATTGTTGAGCATGCATGGCATGTGGAGGAGGAGGTGCTGGAGCAGAAGTAGCTGTAGAAGCTGGATGGAAGTGATGGTGTGGAATATATGAAGCAGAGGGAGGACCACTCATCATTGTTGGAGATGGTGTCATTCTGTAATTGTTGATCTGTTGCTGTTGCTGTTGCTGTTGCTGTTGAACCATTGACATTTGAGACATTTGGGAAGGAGTACGTGGTGACATCAATGATATTGGTGGTCCATAGCTTGGAATGGCCAACATAGGAGGTCTACTACCACCATTGACAGAGGTGGCACTGTTATTATTATTGGTGAACATTCCTTGTTTTGATTCAGGTAATGAAGAAGTAGAGCTTGATCTGGATGACAATGGAGAATATGGGTAGTTGCCAGTTAGAGGGCCCATAGATGAAGAATGGTGGAGTTGAATAGGGTGGATCTTCATTGGATGGGTGAAGGCATCATGAGAGGATGACGAGGATGATGGTTTAGCGGCAGCAACAGGAGTGTTGGTGGCATTCAACACTGATTGGATGGATGGTAGTTTGATTCTAGTCTGATCATTTTGTTGCAACTGTTGGGATTGTTGAGAGTATGAATACTTGGACAAATCAGTTGGTGAGCTTGGAGGAGTCATTCTCTGAGGTAATGGAAGGTATGGCTGTGCCATGATATTAGTGGAAGCTTGCATGGTTAAAGGATTGTGTTTGATTTGAGAAGCTTTGGAGTGAAGCTAGGAGGAATATAGGAAAGTTTAGTAAGGATAAGGATAAAAATAAGTTTTAAAGAGTGAATAGAAGTTAGAGTAGTTGTAGATTATTATTATTGCTGTAAAATATATAACGGTGTAGATGGTGGATGGATTGGGAGAAGTTGATAATAATCCTTCGAATAAATAGATGAAATAAATAGAAATAACTTTCAAGACGTGGATTGGATATAATCAAAAGGATGGAATGAATGGAAAAAAAAAAGAAAAGAAGGAGCAAGGAGAATGAAAGATGAAACTTATATGAAAAGAGAAAAAAAGTAGAAAAGGAAAAAAAAAAGAGATGAATTGACTTGGTATTTATAAAAGTTCAAGTAGGAAATATATGGGTGAACGTGAAAGTGGAAAATATATAACCGTAACCTGTCAAAGAGATTATTTGATATACAAGAAAAAAAATAGTTTGGGGAGTGAATGAATGATTGACGAATAAAATATAATTGATAATAGTTAAAGAATAATGGAGTTTAAAAAATAATAAATAGCCAAAAACAATACTAACTATAATACTAATAATACTACATAATAGATACTAACAATTAAACTTTAAAGAAAGTTGCAAAAACGTAATAATGTACATATAGTACATACATATTATATGTAAGTGTGGGTTAGTTTATGTATGTGCGTGTGTGCGTGTGAAGGCCTATCTTTTTTTTTTGTTTTTTTTTTTGGGTTTTTAGGTTTTTTGATTGTCTTTTTTAACTTTTTTTGGTGTTTTTTATTTTATTGCAGAAATCTTCAATACATCCCATCTCAGTTTTGGTTTCTATTCTTACTGAAATCTGCTTTCTTCTTTAGTGCTTCTCTTTTTTTTTCTATTTCCATGTTTACGTGTGTGTGTGTGTTTTCTCCCTATTGACACTTACAGTTGTGTGTTACATCTAAATTCCAGGAGAAAAAGTTAAAAAATTACCATAAATTAATAACAATCAATCAAATCCTGACCGGATTATATTCTATTGAACGAACAACAGAAAACTGATGTTTTAGGAATATTCTTTATTTTTTCATTGTTGCTGTATAGATGTACATATGTATGTTTTGAATAGTATGTAGTAAAAAAAAATGTACAACTATGTATTTATAATATATTAGTATGTTCATGTGTGACTGGGTTATATAAGAAGTATACCCACTAAGAAAATGCAAAAACAAAAAAAGAAATTTCGATCACCGTTCGATTCGGTCAGGGGTTATTTTTTATATATATGTGTGCGTGTTTATTTTACGTATAACAAACAAGACAAGGCAAGGCAGGCTTTTCATATTGTATTTGGCATTTTGCTTAAAATTGAAATAATGGGTAATTAATTACAATTGCATTCATGCTCAGAACAGAGTTAGGAGAGAGAGAAAAAAGAGATCCCAAGAGAAGGAATATGCCAATCTCATTAACTTTGAAAAGTGGAAATCCACACCTATTGTTAAATATGCTTTGTGGTGTTTCTGCGTGCTGCTCGTTTCTTTTTCTTTGCCTGGATTTTGGGTTTTAGTTTTTATGTGTCTCGTTTGAATAAAAAAAGAAAGCGGAAAGAAGTATTATTACTAATTTTTATAATCCTTATTGTTTCTTTTTCTTTTTGGCTGGGAATATTTTAATTTTTTTAATTTTTTAACTATTTTTTTGGGTCCGCTGCTCAAATAAAAAGAAAAGACAGAATTTTTTTTTTTGATGTATTTCAAATATATATTTGATATTTATTTTTTCATTTCTTTTCAAATTTGGCATTTTTAGGTTTGTGTATGATATTATTATTATTGTTATTCAGGTTTACCTGTTGTTGTGTGATTCTCCCTCTCTGTTGTATTAGCGTTTAGTTTTAATTTCAAGCCGGAGTGGTTTATGTGCATGTCTGTGTACGTATATGTGAGCGAAGACACCATCATGAAATGATCTTGTGCAAGATCATATATATTATACGTTAGGGAAATGTACCAGTAAAATCTACATATATAATAATAATAATAATAATAATATATACAGGGTTGTTTCTTTTCATCGATGGATGATGAAGAAGTTGAGGATGAAGATGATGATGATCATCTTCATCTTCATCATCCAGGATATTCCCACACTTGCTCAAATAGATATGTATGCCTGGATGTTTGTTATATTGTATTATATATTGTTTTCGTGGCGTGGTTTTTGTATATATACCAATAATTTATTCGTTTACCCTTTCGTTAAAATGAATTATTTCTTTGTGCAAATAGATACACTACGTACATAATAATGTCTTAAAGCTAAGGGAAGGGGACTCTCATTCAATGTTTAGTGGTACAGGTGCTAGTGCTAGGTGCTAAGCGGGATAGACAAAGAAGACCAGACACCTTTGAAAGGATGTTCGTAAAGTATAATAAATAATAATATAATAACTTCATGAATTAATTAATAATAATATTTGATTTTTTTATTAAACAGGCAGTTAAACTAGAAGACATATCTTATTTATTTACTGGATTGAGTAACTCTCCATTCAGTCCATTCCCCTTCCTCTCCCTATATTTTTTGCATTGTTCTCTACCTGTTGATACATTCATTGCTATTGTTCATCCCCTATTGTTATTTAATTCAAATTGTTTTACTTTGGATGTGTATTATATAGATATTAGACAGTATGTCTGTGTGTATGTGTGAGCTCGTAATAGTAACAATAATAACAATCAATCAATCATTCTTTTTACTTTACCTCATTCCCTTCCTATTGACAATCCTTCTTGTCTTTTTCTTAATTTCTGTCTAATCGTTATGTAATGTAAGGTGAAATGAAATAGATATCATCAATCAATATTAGCTGCTGGTCAAAAAAAGTAAGAAAAAAAAGCAAACTCAGTTAATCGCTTATGTATGGAATGGTACGATCAACGAAGGAACGAACGATACGCGAATATTTTTAATTTTGGTAGGTAAAGTATGTAGGCTTGGGGGGGGGGGGAGGTTGGTTTTTAACTTATTGTAGTTGGTTGTTGTTTTGGTGTTGGATAGAGTTGAGTTTTATTTTATACGTCTTCTATGTCTTTTTACCCCAATGAGAGAAAGACAGGTAGATATGATTTGTTCTTGCATTTTATTTTATATCAAATAATTATTGACGATTGTTAAAATATGCTAGAGACTTCTTTCTTTTTCTTATATATTTATTATTTAGACATGTCAACAACTTTGGTGTGAGAGAACAGGGAAACAAGGTTTTGTCTCCTTAAGAAAAGGTTTTTTACTTTATTTTATTTTCTTTTAGTTCCTCCAGATCTTAATATATGGATTATATTATATTTATCAGGGCTAGGCACAATGTAAATTCATTGTGACAACGGACCCGAAACAGTACAAGCACATACTCAACATACATGCATGTTATATGTACACCTGTACTGTTGCCATTATCGGCATTGTTAAGCACTTACCCTACACCTAATAACTAAAAAGAAGGCTTGGTTATGTGTTTGCTCTATATATATATATATTTATAACTTGTAGATGTATGTGGAGGGAATATGACAACTCAGACAGGACAGATGTATGGCTGGTGGCAGAAAAACAGGGGGCTTCTGTCGGTGGAGGTTAGGTGGGCAGTAGTAGCATGCAGTCAAAGATTTACTGCATATGTGTGCATGCCGCCCAATGCAACGCAGTGGCCTTTCCGCCTTTCCTCCTACTTTCTCCCGTCCCCCTTCAATTTTCTCACTGGGGGATAATAATACCTGGATTATTTTTCCAGTCCAAGGAGTCAGACTTCTCATATACCACATTTCATTCACTTCACTTGATTGACGTATAATTTGATAGTACCAAGAATATGTAGGTCTGTGTATGTAATAAAACTTTTTGAACCATTGACAATCGATTACTGGTTGAAATATACGCCACTCTTCTTCTTAGTCATCATTTCTCCCCCTTGGATGAAGATTCAATAAAACGGACGAAATACAAATGGCAAAAACATATTTCTGCCTTGCACGGACTAGACTCGACTGGCCTGGCCTGGCCAGCAGATGATTGATCGCGAATACAGACAGTAACTAGGATCTGAAAAGAAAGTGTCACACCCGTCCCTGTCCCTACTCCCCCACCGGTGAGCCGGCCGTACATCATACATTTCTACATGCATGAATGCACACATACATACATGCACTGCGGTGCGGTGCGCACTTCGAGGGTAAAACCCTCCGTCGTCTTTTTCTGCCAGATCATCAACCCCTGCTGACCGGCATTCACTGGCACATAGAAAGTAGTTCATCTACCTGACACTTTATTAAATTGTTCTCTCCCCCATTCTCTATGTGTCTATGTTCTTTCTTTCAATCATAAAGTTTTTCTATTCTGTTGAGGGCTTTTCTTTCAGCAAGGCTCAGTACATACCAATAGTCTTTTTTGGAGAAAACCCGAAATGGATAAGTAATAATAATAATAATAATATAGATATTTAAGAATACGACAGTGTAGACCAGAACTGGAGCAGGAGCAGAAGATGTCTGAGACACATAATTAATTATATGGCCAGACAATGTTAATTTTCATTTACACTAACAAGAATAAGCTTCACTCACCAAGAACCAGTTACAATTGTTCTGAAAGTATTATTAGTTTTAGTAGATGTTCATCATTTCCTTTCCTATATTCATTCCACACCCAAAATAAAACATATGGATTTGTATTCTTTCAACTATGCTGTTGAAACCCCCCCCCCCCCATCTAATCGGCATCCTTCACATCTCTGCACCGATCCCTGTTTGACACATTAGGACACTAAGACAAAAATAATTAAATAAGAAAAAGCAAAAAAAACATAAACATAACTCCAAAAAATAATATTTAAATAATAATTTTATAATTTTATAAATTATAAAACCGCCAATTCCAAGTTATACGCACTAAATTAAAATCACTCAGTCAACAACCAATGAACCAGCCAATTATTAATTTATATTATGTAATGTATAATTTAATATAGTATATATATCACCATATAAGTGTATGTATTGTATATTTGCCTGTGGCGTACATACAGTTTTTGGTAGAATGCCATCTACTCTGCATTTTTTTTCCCATTTGATCGTCCAAAGTATATTATTATATCATTAGTATCTATGTTGATGATGGATGCTCTTTAGCCATACAATATAGATATATGTATAAACAAAGGAAGTAAAATCTCATAAAATTTAGCAGAGTATTATTGATGGATATATCTCTGTTTACTATTTCCTCAAGAATATGCTATTTTTACAGATGGAACCTAGATGATCAACCGACCTACCGACCGAACTGAAGCGGGTACTATACAACTTCTCTTTGCCCTCTTTTTTTGTTCTCTCTCATCATCTTCGCATCTAGCTGTTCCTTATTTGTCTCTAGTTCATTAATGTTACATATCTAGTTGGTGTCTGTCATACATCATCCATCCCAAAATTGTCACCGCACGTCTAGTGCAGTATGGCAGCTATATCGTATAGCATTTAATTATTGATCGTCCTTTTTAAGATGGGTCAAACGACAGACGAATTAACTTGAAATATATAAAATCAATTTTATGAAACTTAGCTTTATTCGCTTTATCCGGCCCAATACTTTATATATATAAGTAGCCATTATTAACAATGTTTTTAGGTTTGTTCAAATTCCCTATAAAAAACCATTTTCTGAAGAATACATTTTGACTCGTTTTGACTTGTTTTGACTTCCTCCTAATTTGTTTGTGACTTGTCTTTTTCAGCTATTGACTTCTCTCTCATTCAGTCACCCCCGCCATTATTTTAATCCTGTTGTTCCTTAACCATCAACCGAACTCGAAATCTTGGAGAGAGCAAGAAAAAAAAGGAAGGAACACGAAAGTTTAAAGTGCGAAAATAAACTTTTGGAAAATAAAATTATTATTCGACCCATTTAAACTTTGTGAAAGGTTAAAAGTAAATGTGCATCTGTCCTGTGCTGCACAATTTAGGTTTAACAGGGTGGAGATTCATAGGAGATCCCAAGATAGAAGGGAAGGTATAAGAGATGGTCACATTTGACGGGATTTCTCACTATGAATTTGTGACGGGTTGTGTCGTCATATACACCAAAATAACAATACATTATTATAAACGCTTTTTTTGTAAATAAACTTTTAGTGCCGGTGGATGAATAATACTTTGTATATAAATTTAACAGAATTTCAATTTTGGGTGAGTGGTCGATTGAGATTTAAAACCCCATTATTAATAAACTAACTAGATATTGTAGTATATATATAATGATCGCATGTTAATAATACCCAAAGCTCTTTCCCGAAAACAAATTGAAGACTAAAAGAAAAGAAAGAAAAAAAAAACATTATCAAAGAAGCAATACATTCATAAACCCTATTGTGTTTTCAAATTGTGCTTTGCTATAGAACGAAGCACATTACTATATATGGTTAGAAATTGTATAAAGTATATAGAGAGTTCCCATATATTCCGTCTCTCGTATATTACCTATTGCGGGGTTACTGTTTTTTTTTTGTTGTTGTTGCATACACTTGTATCAATTCTTTCTAGCACTGTGCCCACCCACCCATAAAATTGCAATTCCTTGTCACTAAGCTAGAAGTGAAATAGCGATCTAAACGGGGTAAGTTGTAAGAAGAAATACTGTGTATCGATTCCCCTAACGAACTTAACTAATACTTGTGAATTGTATAAACTAATACTACAAATCCTCAATCGGATGAATAAAGATTTCCTGTATTAAAGTCACAGAATCTGTCAAATAAAGTACCTATGGACTTACTTATCAATACATATCTCTACTTGGCAGACACTCTACATTATATGCATCTATATACTATTTCTTAAGAAAAAGGTACGACCCGATAAGTTTGATTTATAATTTTTTGTTTTTTTGATGGTGAGGGAGAGAAGCCGGAATTATCATTTATTTAATTATATTTAAAACATTTCTTGGGAATTTAGAATATTAATATTATATGATTATCATGGGAGTGTTCTCGATTATATAAATTTATGTAGGTATATATACATGGTTCTAGGCGGAGGAAACCGTTGAAATTTTGTGGGGATTGAGGAGAGGGGGAATACTCGTGTGGGTTTCTTCTAATAACGATCCTTTTTGGGAGCTCTACACCGTAATAACAAAGTGATTAACTAAGCAGGCATACACCTGAACCGTAGATAGAGAGATGAAGAGACATTTAAGAAGCAAACCAGCCAAACTTCGATGGATATGTATTGCATTTTAAGATGACATTAAAAGGGACATATATATATCTGGAAACTTCAAGATGTACTATTATTTGTCCTCTTTACAATTCCTTAAAGGGAATTCTTCCCTTTACCAGCGGGCTTTCGACTAAAAGAGACAATTGAAGAACGAATTAAACTTCTTTTCCCTTCTTCTTCTATCGACCTACATGTATACCTCTTTTTCCTTCTTCCTCTGTTCTCTTGCCTTTCATTTCAATTACACTCTAAAACACTTCTTTCTTCTTATTATATCAAAAACAAATTTTGATTGAAGTTTAAATACGCCAACACCTGACCGAACAAATTGGGTATTTGTCCGGGGGGAGACGTGCGTGCTTAGACGCGCCTCTGTTTTTCTTCTTTTTGACGGCCAGCCAAATGTATTATGTAAATAATCTAACTAGTTTAGTTCTACATCATCTAAAAGACTGATCAAACCAGAATAGGATTCAGACAATGCTTGAAACAATTTCACATTCCAACTTATTATATATATAATATATGTATTCATTTCATATAATACTATTGCAAAAGAATCATTTTCTTTATTTTCTTTCACTTATATCAGATGTACGTTTGGCCACAAATACAATAATATTTATTAGAGAATAGAAATGACAATATATATTATACTTATAAAACATCCATCATATATGTACAGATTGTAGTATATATATATAGGACAACTACATATATGAGTAGATAGAAAGACATATACACAATTATCTTTTAAAAGGCAATAAAAAATAATAGTAGTAATAATAAAAATAAACGGTTTTGAATATTACATGATGTATGAATCTAATTAGTAATTAGTAATGCGCTGAAACTCTCAATTGACACCTCTCCATTTCGGGTTACCGTCAAAAGTACTTTTTTGGACCCTTTATCACTAATCTCTTTTCTTAGTCTGGATCTGTCAACTTATTTTCATGTGGGTTAACATATTATATTAGGTTATGTAATATCTCTCATGAAACATATTTTGATCGTCAATGAATCAGTTAGACGTATATAAATAATCAAGAAATCAATCAATCAATTACCAACATATTGAATCATCATATATAAATCAAAAAAGAAAACATTATTCGAATCAATTTAACGGATTTGAATCAACGCACGGGCTCCATGATTTTGAGACTGTCATCATAATAGTTTGCAAATTTCTGTTTTTACACTTTAGAGTTACAGATATATATGCTTTAATGTACATAATAAATGGGTGTAAGAGTACATTCCCTCTCTCTTTTTTCTTTTTAGATTTTTTATTTGGGAAGAGACACTATATTCAACCTTTTCCAAGTCAGTATTGTAACATTATTAATTATTCATCATGACAATAACATTCATTCTGATAAACGAACAGAAAAACAGTGCGGCATACAACATTAATCCCCTACTATGTGTATGTTTCCTATTATGAATATGCTTCCTATTGTTTGTAACTGTAGCAAGCAGAACATACACCCCCAAGGAGCATCTAAAAAGAAAAAAAAACGACACCTCAATCCAGCAATTTCACCATTGAATTAGACATATATGTACGTGTAACTGAACAAAGTTGTTAAATTCAGCATTATGTTGTTTCAAAAAAAAGAGACAATAATGTATTGCTGATTGTAAATGATTACATTGATCCCATTTTTGAACAATACTTTGGTATGAAATTGGAATGCACACCGACACTGACACAGACACCGCAGAACACCGGGCACTCCAGTGCAAATCACCGGGGAGTACCAACCGAGGTCTTCTCAGCAAAGCACACACGTCCCAACTTCCAATTGACATGAATGAACATGGCATGATGCGATGTGATCTAATCTGAAATATATATGTATATCAGTCTAGCGTTTTTCTATCTATATTTCCTTCATTTGTGTGTTTTAAAATAATGCTGGATGATAATAAAATATAATTGTCATTGCCTAATCACTTTCTCTGGGTTAGGTCCTACCCAGCATTAATCGAATTATGTCCTTGAAGTTTGTCGTAATTGTCTAAATTTCATTTAACCTTTTTATTAATCCTAATCTTCAAGTTTACTTATTTAATATCCACGGAATTATCTAATGTCTAATGTGTAATGTATGATTGGAAAAAAGAAATCGAAAACAATGCTTTTTTAACTCAAATTGTTTTTTCTTTCTTTTTTTTAATTCATTTTAACTTTCTTTCACAGGAGTAGAATTATAATGGAAAATATGTAGAAATAATGCAATTAGAAAACAAACAAAAAAACAAGTAAAACAAAAAAGAAAACTTAGAAAATGGAGAGAGAGAAACGTGAATATAAAGAAAAGAGAACAACATTACAAGTTTGTAGTGACCGTCATAGTTTTGGAGTTAATCAACATCATTGGAGGTAAGGCATCACACCAGACGTTTAAATTCATAACATAATCAAGACAATCTGACTCTGATTTGTGTAATCCAATATCCGGACTAGGTAATGTAGCAAAGATCAGAGCTGATTGCTTGGATGTCTTTCTCATTAACTCGTTTAAAATTAGGAATTGAGCCTTGTTAGAGGCTTCATTGAATGAAAAGACCAAGTTGTCATATGCTGTAGTGTATTCATTATTATTATTATTATTATTATTATTAGTGGTGTTGGTGTTGGCATTGATATTAGTATTAGTAGCATTATTATTAATGCTACTAGCAGTAGTATTGACAGCGTCATGTTGGGCTTGATTCTTCAGAGAAGTTTTAGATGAAACAGGATGTAAAACACCAGGATGATTATGTGTTGGATGGTAATCTTCTTTTAGAATATATCCAGGATTGACATTACTAGCACTGGAATTAATGGTGTTGTCATTTTTATTGTTGTCATTATTATTATTGCTATTAACGATAATATTAGATGAAGAAGTGTTATTCTTTGACGAAGCATTGGATTTATTATCACCTTCAACAAATCCAATAGATGGCTCATTTCCTTGTGCATTCTCAAAAATCTGTGAATTAGGCATAGTCTCAGCAGTGAACCCCATGGAAGACTTACCCCTAATAGTAGATGTATTTGACTTCAATGTTTTCAGTAAAGGTCTTCTCAAATGGTGAGGTGTCGGAACCGTTAGAAATGGCTCATTCGGCACAGATACAGACGCAGGTGTTGTTGGCTTTAATAATGGACTTGGAAACGTCGAGTGTGATGAATTTGAAGATGCCACAGATTCAACATCTGAAGATAGATCATCATCAGACGTACTGTCATACATCGTACGTCTGATATCAGTTCTAGAAATTCGATTGGTGACAATGGATAAGGACACACCCATTCTGTTCAATTTACTTGAGGTGTATCTTCTCTTTGCACTTTTAGCCAACTTATGCACAGCTCGGGAATTGACGTTCACCTTACTCACACCAGGAATAGCAATTTCACCAGCAACAGAATGAGCAGATCGTTCCTCTGATCTGAAATTCTTCAATACTTGCCACCATTCATCATCTTGTAAAACAGTATCGATTTTAGTCTCAAGTGAAGGAGAGTGAATAATATCACCTTTTAAAATGTAATTATAAGTTTCAAAGTTACCAGTGGTCAAACATAAAACTAATATAGTGGCATTGATTCTTAGAACTTCCAACAAGGAACTGACTCTTTCCCGTTCCTCTTCAATGTCCTTTTCATATTCAACAAACACAACAACTCTCAACTTATGTGTCTTTTTCCAACATGGAACAGTGTTCAAAATAGCACCTAATTGAAGGATCAATGTATATGTGTCAAAATTTGTTGTTAAAATATTTTTATTACCAGATTGGTTAACCACTTTAGAAGCCATTTGAATTGGATACAAATCAATGAATCGTTTTTGATCATCACTAAGAGGATTCTCAGCATCTGTTGGAATATGTAATCTTGGGAAACCCTTAGCAACTGCGACGTTACTGTCTAATAAGGACAAATCCTCCAACACTTGAACCCATTCAACCAACTTGAGTTTAGTTTCGATCTTACATGAATCAGTAGGCAATTGTGTCAAGTTAGTGTTCACTTGACGGGAATATTCTAGAGTGGTATTTTCAAATTTAACACCTGGTGGCAACTTAGTAACGTACACTGACAAGTCATAAAATCCAATGATTGTAATATTTGGTTTCATACCACCTAACCCACTTCCTAAAAAGACATTTCTCACACCCCAGACGAAAGTAGGAGCAACAGACACTTGAATGAAGGCCTTAATTTTAGTAATATCCCTTAATTGTAGCCATGCTTGTCTTTGTTTATTCAGATCGTCAAGCCTATCTTGAAACGTATGGCTAACCATGACATGACCTAAAATATACAACCCACCTTTTTTCAAATGATTACAAAATGAAATCAATCTGAAACTTGTTCTTGGATTATCAACCAGTAACAACACTTGAGGTCTCCAATATTTCACATTATCTTGCCTTAGTTTTAAAAGATACTTTCTAACCTGGTGATATATTAATGATTGAGACACATCACCCCATTGCTTTGGAGGGGAAACATAATGGATTAGAAGAATCAAAAACAACAGCATGATGAAAAGTAATGAAGCAGACATACCATCAACAATGAACATCGCAATACCAGATGCTGCAGTTCCGAGAAATGCAGAATGCGTGTTGAAATATTTAAAACTTGGTCTAAAGTTTGGTGCAGATCCCAATTTCAACAAGAAGCAAGCTAAATTAGTAACAATAAACGTCATCAAAAATGCCATGGTGATCAATGTAGCAATTTGATTAATATCTGCAAATAAAAAAAGCTGACATAGTAACCAAGTGAAAAGAATACCATATATTGGATCATCCACACTATTACCGAGTCCAAATATCTTCAATCCAGGTAAAATCTCGTCTCTTGCAATTGCTTGTAATAATTTAGCTGCACCAACTATACCAACAATGACAGAAAAGATTGAGGTTGACATTTCACCCAACAAAATGATAAAAGGTGATAAATTAACAGTTTGAATAACTTGGACATCTTTATGTAAAAAAGCTCTAGGGATGGAGGATCCCATGGAAACAATGACTAAAAAGTAAGAAGAGAATGTAACCAATAATCCGTTCAGAGTACCATCAGGGATAGACTTTGATGGATTTTTCAAATCACCACTCATTGATGCACCAGCCAATATACCTGCAGTGGCTGGGAAAAAAATACCAAATAAGTCATTAAAGTTTTCGACACTATTTATCTGTGACCCTGCTGCCCCCTTCGTGAAATGAGGCAACAGGTTTTCCTTAAACGTTGCCCAGGAAACACCTGAATAAATGGTATGCAGTTCTGGATCCTCAAATGGTTGCTTAAAGATCACAGATATAGGAATTGATAAGGTGGAGATGATCAACATAATACATAAATAAGTACCAGCTTTGGACACTGTGCTTGATCCAATCAACGCCACGATAGTACATAATGCTAAAAATGCCGAACAATAAATGAATTGATACCAATAAGAATCAGGCAAGAATTTCAGTATAACACCAGTTTTTGAATTGAAATTGTACATCAATGGTTCAATAAAACCGGCAACATTCAAAGCAGAGTTCAACACCTGTCCAATGAAAAAGATAACACCAATGGCACCACCAAATTCCACACCTAAACTTCTACTAATCATATAATATGCACCACCACCTTTGACCGTACCATTAGTGGCGATAGCACTAATGGATAATGTAGTTAATAAATCGATACCATAACTCATAAACAATAACAACAATGTACCCAAAATACCCATTTGTCCTATAATGAATCCAAAACGAAGGAACATCAAGATGGACAAGACGTTCAAAATTGTGGGGAGAGTGACACCACTCATAGTGTCTAGTTTATTTGCCTTTGATTCGATCATTTCCTTCGTTGGCAGCAGAGGGTTTTTCTCTATTGGCATATTGTGGTTTGGCGTTGGTGATTGAATTGAATGTAGTGCTACTTGAGGTATTGGAGCACTGTGATGTAAACCCCGGCTCGAAGAATTTGCCGGATTTGTTCTTGAGTTAGTCCCCGTTGTAGCTCCATAGTTAGCCTGTCTAATGGAAGAATATATGTTACTGTTTGAGGGATTTTGCTGAAGCCCAGTTCTTTCCGACGTGTGAGGTTTCCTGCTTGTATGTTTCCTTGTACTGCTGCTGCTGCTGTGATCACCATGCATGATAAAAAGCTATGTATTCAGAAACAATGTTTTTTTTTTCGCTGATCAGGGGTAGAACGAGAGAAGAGAGGAAAAAAAGAATGAATAAGCAATATGCTCTATTTAGTAGTTTTCTAGGAAGAAGAAGAAGTAGAAGAAGAAGTAGAAATAGTGTGTTGTGTCTTGTTGAACTAATAAAAGGATCAACTGTTTTGCTTATCACCTGGATTTCAAATAAAAGGCATTATTTTTTTTTTGATTTCGATCTGTGGTTTAAATGCAGTTAACTCGTTAGAAAAAAAAGAAAAAGTGAGATGTAATATTCCATTTATGGCAACTATTGCACAGTAAACGTCAGTACAATAGAACCGATGGCCCTGAATTTCTCTGTGACCATCACGCGGCATAGAAATTAAAATCCTGTTTAATAATCAGCATCCTGAAATTTCCATTTCTGGTTTACCCTCTGAGATAAGAGAGAGAGAGAGAGCTCTATCAATGTCATCCAGTCGATCGACGCATAACTGATGAAGTCGATTCTTACTTATTGGGGTGGGAAAGGAAAAAAAAAAAATTTACTCTATATTATTTATATTATATATATGGAAAATGTTTCCCCGTTCCCTTTAACTCTTTCCATTCTTTAGGATTCAATCGGAGACATAAACCATAACCATCATCATTATGTACAGAGGAAATTCAAGAGGAAGTTATAGAGGTGGTGGACGAGGTGGATCATATAACAGATATGATAATAGACAAGGTCAAGGGAATCAACCGTACTACGGAGGAGGTAACCAATACTATGATAATAATGGATATAATAACTATCATCACCAAGGAAATTACAAAAATAATCAATACAACAACAACTACTCACAGAATAACCAACAACGACAACAATTGCAGCAACACCCAGAACAATATCAACAGCAAAATCAACAGTTTCGGCAATATAACAGAAATTTCTCTCCTCATGGTTCTCCTCCTCCTACTTCACTACCACCAGAAAATCAATTAAGAGGCATTCAGAAGAATGATAAAGTAAGTACAAATAATAATGATTATAATAATAATTCTTCCATCTATAAAGATAGCCCATTAACTAATACGTCTAAACCTTTTAACGATGCTAGCGTTAAAACTGATGCCCCCCGTGAGCCAGTTATTTCCCTAACCAAGAGCCATGATGATACAGAACAAGGATCGAAGGCTTCTTCATCTGAAACAACAATAAAACAAAAACTACTGGCCAACTGGAAGAAAAAACAACAGATGAATTCATCTGTGAAGAAACCGTCATTAATGAGTTTTAAGAAAAATGCACAAGCTAAAAAGAAAATCGGTACAGTGACCAAGCCATTAAAGTCAAGTATTCTCGACGACCCAGTCGATGATGTTTTAACTTCTTCTATATCTGAGGGCAAGACACAAGAAAGGGACAAAATTACTGAACAGAAGACTGATAGTGAAGATAATACTGTCGATATTGATAATTTTATATCTGCATTGGAAACAAAACCCTCATCGTCCTTGAAGATTGACCAAGAGCAAGAATACTCAATTTCAGATGATGAGTATGGAGCAACGGATTATGACGACGAAAATGCAGACGATGATAACACTGACACTAAAGATCCTAATAAGTTATTGAAGGCAATAGCTGAAAAAAATAAGAAAACAATTCCATATCACCCACCAAGTGTTATGCCATTTGTGAAATGTCTTTATCAAGAATCAGAATTTATCAAAGGATTAACTGACGATGAAGTGTCAAGTTTACGATTACGTGACGGTATCATCATTAGAGGAAAGGACCAAATGAGACCCATTCTTACGTGGGCTCAACTCGGCATACCTAATACCTTGTTGAATATAGTTGAGGAATTGAGTTTTGATTCTCCAACTCCAATTCAATGTGAGGCATTACCAAACGTTATGAATGGGTCTGATTTAATTGGTATTGCCAAAACAGGTTCCGGTAAGACTCTTGCATTCCTTCTCCCTTTATTCAGACAAATATTATCCAACGATTCTGTGCCATTTGCCAAGTCTAAAGGAAGTACCCCCGTTTCGTTCATCATGACACCTACAAGAGAGTTGGCATTGCAAATTTTCAAGGAGTCTAAAGTGTTTTTGGATACTATAGGGATAAGAGGTGTTTGTTGTTATGGAGGTCAATCAATCAGTCTTCAAATTGCAGAACTCAAAAAAGGTTGTGAGTTGGTGGTCGGTACCCCTGGTAGATTGATTGACTTGTTATGTGTTAATGGTGGTCGTATTTTAAATTTGTCTGAAGTCAGGTACGCCGTGCTAGATGAAGCTGATAGAATGTTTGATCTGGGATTTGAGCCTCAGGTTATGAAAATTGTTAATATGCTAAGACACGATAGACAAACCGTCCTCTTCTCTGCCACTTTCCCTCCTAAAATGCAGTCCTTGGCTAAGAAAATCTTACACAAACCAGTTGAAATAGTCATTGGTACCAGGAATCTAGTCAATGAGAACATCAAACAAAAGTTTGAGATACTAGAAGAGGATAAGAAATTTAACAAACTGCTTCAAGTGCTAGGTGAATTTAAATCTAACCAAGCTGATGGTAAGGCCATAATATTTGCCGATACTCAGGACAGATGTGATAAATTGGCAGCTCAACTAATAGCCAGAGGGTACCTATCTACATCTCTTCATGGGGGTAAGGAGCAAACTGACAGAGATGCAACCATATCCTACTTCAAAGAAGGAATCATTGAAATGTTAGTTGCAACATCTGTCGCATCCAGAGGGTTAGATATCAAAGGATTAGGACTAGTTGTTAATTTTGATGCACCTAACCACATGGAAGATTACGTCCACAGAGTTGGGAGAACCGGAAGGGCTGGAAATGACGGTGAAAGTGTCACCTTTATCACCCCTGCTCAAGAAAAGAATGCGAATGATGTTGTTCGTTTGCTGGAATTGTCAAATCAACCAATCCCCGAACAGCTTGGTAAACTAGCCAGCGTGTTCAGGGAAAAATTAAAGAAGGGCGATGTCAAATACAATTCTGGGTTTTCTGGTAAAGGTTTGGAAAAACTACAAGCTATCAGAGATGAGCACAGAAAAATCGAAAAGGACTTATATGATAAGGATGCTGAAGAGGCTGCAGGCGATGATGAAGACTCTAAATCTGGTGGAGATAAAAACTCGGGAGATACTAGTAATGCTGTTGAGGAAAGCATTGGTTCATATGTGAATGATTTCAATGTTGTTTATGGCTCTGCCAGTGACGGCCCTGAAAAGTCATTATACCATGCTAAGGTGAACATCAACGATCTTCCTCAGCAAACCAGATGGCATATGTCCAACAGGGAAAGCATTTCCAGTGTTGTCGAATTAACTTCCACCTCGATCACTACTAAGGGTCGTTACTATCCACCTGGAAAAACTCCTTCAGAGAAGGAAGATCCTAAATTATATTTGTTAATTGAAGGTGAAACTGATGCACAGGTTCGTCAAGCAGTGGAGATGTTTAAACAGAGCTTGATAGAGGGATTATCAAGAGAGGCTAAAGATGACTCCAAGTCTAAGAAGAGATATGTTATTTCTTAGCGTGTATATTAGAACTGTTTAATTAAATTAATTATAATACAAAGTTAGATTTTGAAAACAAAAAGGAGAAAGAAAAGAACATCAAAAAAACTCAATGCTGCATAACAAAGTTTAGGTTCCACAACCTATACTCAAAGTTATCTTGGAGAGGAGTTTAAAATATCAAATAAATCCATTTCTTCTCTTGAACCAGCCTTTTCGTGATGTCTTCCAAGACCCGAGAAATAGCCACCCATTTCCGGATCTGATTGCGGTGGAAGTAGTACATTGTTATTATCAGCGTTATTGGCGGTAGAAGCAGCAACAGTAGCAGAGTCATTAGCTTCGGTAACATCAGGCGCCTTATTAAGCGAGAAAACAAACCCTGTACTTTTAGTTATCTTTGGTGAAATTATTGCAGAGTCATCACCGCCATGAGTGGTTACGGTAGCAGTGGTACCAGCACTAACATCCTTAGAATCTCCTGGTAGATCATGATCAATAGTGTGACTTCTTGCAGTAGTGAAATGACGCCATGGCTTTTCTCTGTATGCAAAGATAACAGTTTGTAATAAACCATCAATGGCCTGGAAAAAGCCGACAGTGCACATTAACCCTCTTGGGACATACCTATTATCGAATCTGTAGCATTGTGCTATCATAGGCACAAACCAGACAACGACATATGAGACAGGGTATATGAAAACGATTTTCATTGATTTCAGGGAGTCCTTCTTACGAGTCTTGAAATCATCCAATGACTTTTGAAAGAGCTCTGAAGTCAATTGTTCCTTAGCAAGTTGGATATCGGATGGTTGTTGCTGTTCCTGTGGATGATATGGATCGATGTTGTCACGGGTGAGTGTTGGGTGTATATTTCCCTGTTCTACTGTGACATCGCCTGCCATTATGTGATGTGTTGTTATATTCGGTAGAGGTTTCATGGGTAACGAATTCATCGAATGGGAATCAGTTGAGTTTAGAAATGACTCATCGTCTTTCATATCAAGGTTAAATAGTGCATTATACATACCCATCTTGATCACATCAAAGATTGTCCAGAAGAATGACGAAGAGCGGCTGTTGGAAGAAGAATCTGCCATTGATGAGGGAGAGCGAGAGACTGATGGTTGGGATATGCTTGTATTTAAAGTTGTTGATTTGGTCAAATTATGCACCAACAATTCATGTTCCCTTTGAAGCTTTGTTAATTGGTATGAGATGTAAATGTATATACCGAAATAGCATATGATGATGAATGCGAAATTGAGGAATCTAATTCCCCATGCACATATAATTCTAATCCAAACTGGATACGGTGGGGGATAGCAATATGCAATGTAGTTCTTCATTCTGTGACCTCCGATGAACATAAGCCCAGAGAGGAGAATCGGGAGGCCAAACACCAGACCAAACACAATACAGAAATCATATTTATATAGACCTGGGTTTCCCTTGTAAATGTAACTTTTTGTAACCAGATACCCTTCGTTTTCGGAAACCAATTCTCTCTCAGTGTTTGACAAGTGTGCTTCCCTTGGCCAGGCCCAATTTAACCAAAAGTTCAGTTTTAATAGGTTTAGATGTTTTGGTGATCTATAGACGTGCATGTTTTTCCTATTGAATGAGGATTCCAAGATAACCATCACTGTGTGCACGGCAATCATGGCAATGACGAGATCACTTGATGTGAATGTTGCATTTGTCATGTATCCGAAAAAGTCGCAAACAGCAAAGTTATCCTTTTGAAAGTAGATTGTTTGGAAATTGTTGTCGATCAGTTGATGGATGCTCAATAAGGGGTAAATGAGATGAATTAGGGCCCTGACCCAATCGGTGAGCATTAAGTATAGGTACAGTCTGTGTCTGTAAGTTTTCTCCGCTGGATGCATTCTTTGGATCCAATACAGTGAAGTTGTTGTTGCGAGAAACGATAAGATACCTGCAATCAATGTAACCAATTCTATTGCCAGTGTTTCATTCTTTGTCCAATTCACAATCAATCCTATTTTATCTTTACCCACCTTCATCGTCGTCGTCGTCGTCGTCATCTTTCGTTATGTTCTGTATTTCTTTCTTTCTTTCTTTCTTTTTATGGGCTGGTGGGTTAGTGGAAAATATAGAGAGGTAGATAGAGGTAGATAGATAGATATATAGAGAAGAGGGGGTGCAATTAATGGATTAATGATCAACTTTTATTATCAGGTTGATTATTATATGTATAATTTAAAGGCTATTGTTTATTATTGTCATCAAATTTCCACTAAATTTTTCGCCTTTTTCCACATTATAATATTAATATATACATTACATTTACCTACATTACATACATACATATACAAGCTAAACTAACTTCTTAAGTATGGCTGGAATTATTATATTCTATAGAAACCACCACGCGACCCTGAAATTTTTAGTAGTAAAACCAGCAGGGCAAGGCAGGTCAGGCAGGGCAGGAGGAAGGGGGGGTGGGGGGAGTGGGAGAGACACCCCATGTATCTATCTATTGACATCGATTCAAAGAACAAGAACATATAGATATATATATACAGACATAGATACATATTACAAGTATATAAATACTAGATATGATATGTAATAATGAAAGTACACAACCTCTAAACCTCAAGCCGAGAAGCCGAAAAGAAAACATTACAATTTTTTTTTTTTTTCAATTGAAGATCTGTCTCCCCGATCTCCGACAATTACCTACTAGACTACCGACCGGGCATGTACAGTCACTTACCTAATTGATTCTTAATTGTTTTTTTTTCTTTTCTTTTCTTCAGTTCAACATGGAAATATACTAATGAGAGAAGACATTGAACAGACAGAGAGTTGATTCATCGAATAATTGTTGTGTTGAGTATGAACAACAACAATATCTACGTAAACAGACATAGATATAGATAAATAGTATATAGAAGAAATTGACAGTGTGACGTCAAGTAAGGTGCATCATCAAAAGTATATCCTTTCTCTACTCTATTTAGTAGTACTCAATTGAGTAATTCACTCTCCCAATCCAAAATCCAATCTCCCATACATACATACATACATACATACATACATACATACATACATACATTCGTAAATGTATTTATACACTCATACAATTTTTTTTTTCTTTCTTTTTTTTTTTTGGTGAAGATGAAAAATTTCCAGTTGTTGGATTATGGCTGTGCAAATATCTTCCCCAGCGCTCTTCCCCAACAAACACAAATTCGTACGCGAAAAAAAAATACACGCGATCCAACATCGCTAGTAGCTTAGCTAGTAGTTTACCTTACTGGAGAAGGCGAGAAGGCGAGAGGGAGGTCGCTAGCTGGCTGGCTAGCTAGCCTACCTATAGCTGGCCGCCGCATAGTTAAGGCATTTTTTGATCTCACACACAGTTAGTTAGTAGTAAGTAGTGGCTAGTATAGTGTATAGTAAGTAAGTAAATAATAATAAGGTCTCTTTTACTTACGTTGTTTCCCTTTTTTTTTCTCTCTCTCTTCATCTTCTTCCTTTTTACTTGATATATTTTAATCATATTTCTTTCATTTTCCCTGTATTATCATTATCATCAATATTCAAATAAAAAGAAAGACATCTTTCCTTTTCACTGATAGAATTTTTTTTTATTTTTTTTTCTTTTCCCCTTTTCCTTATTCAGTTTAGTTTGGAATTTTTCATTACAACACAAAGAAAAGGAACACAATTCTTTTTTTGAAACTTTCCATTTTGATATTTGAATACAACAACAAATCCATATATCCCCTCCTCCTCCCAATTCATTAATTGTATCTATTAATACTGAATATAACAGACAGTTTTTTTTTAATTTATTAATTTAAAAAAGAAAAAGAATTCAAAGAATTTAAGACAACGACAAAAGACAAGACCATTAATTCTTCCAATTTTTTTTCCCATTTTTAATAATTAATCTCTATCTATCTATCCATCCATCCTACTGTTTTTGATTAATACATTACTATACTAAAAGAAATATTCAATCAATCATTTATATTTATTTCTTCATCTATCATTAGTTTTACTATTACAATCTTTATTATTTATTATCCCAACGATCTTTTAATTTTTGCTTATTATCTATTTTTCCATCAAACATAATTTTGAAATTCAACTTAAGGTATGTTTTTACTTTTTACTTTTTACCCTCATATTACCATTGAAAGAGAGAATGAGACACCTATATTTATTTAAATATGAATAAACTAAATTCAATCTAATCATTTTAGGAAATATCCTATTCATCATTTAACCTACCCATTCCTATCCACCGTCGATGATCCGAACATTTTTTTTTTCGTTTCTCGCATTTTAGGGCTGCGCAAGAAAAAAAAAGAACCAACGCTTTTTTTTTCAACACAACATATTATATATAGATGGAATGGAATATGTATATATAGATGAAAGAGATGATTATATATATAAATAAATAAATCTATAGAAGATATAGTTAACAACAAACCACTTTCCCTATAGTCCTTTTAATCTTTCCTTTAACTACAGCCTTTAGATAACATATATTCAATTATAATGAACACAAGATAATAATCTCTCTCTCTTTCTCTCTATCTTATATGAAAAATCACTCTATATTAAAAAGATTAACTGCTAACAATATACCCATATATCATCATCTTTACTCTTCATTTAGATCACTTCTTAAAACCCATATAAATAATAACAATAACAACAACTATAGAAACGTTTACAACAATTACAAACACATCAAACGTTCATTTAATACTCTTCATAATAACAATAACAATAATAATATAACAAATATAAGAAAAATGACCACGTATACAGACAAACATCTTAAATTACCTCCTCATTTCTTAGGATTAAATTCCATCGAAAAGGCTGAACCTTGTCCAGTTAAAGATTTCGTTGTCGAACATGAAGGTCACACAGTTATCAAGAGAATTTTGATCGCCAACAATGGTATTGCCGCTGTTAAAGAAATCAGATCCGTCAGAAAGTGGGCCTACGATACATTCGGTGATGAAAGAACTATTCAATTTGTTTCCATGGCTACTCCTGATGATTTGGAAGCCAATGCTGAATACATTAGAATGGCTGACCAATACGTTGAAGTGCCGGGTGGTACCAACAATAACAACTTCGCCAATGTTGACTTGATTGTCGAACTTGCTGAAAGAACTAAAGTTGATGCTGTCTGGGCTGGTTGGGGTCATGCATCTGAAAACCCATTATTGCCTGAGAAGTTAGCTGCATCTCCAAGAAAGATTTTATTTATTGGTCCTCCAGGTTCTGCTATGAGATCCTTAGGTGACAAGATTTCCTCAACAATTGTTGCTCAACATGCTAAGGTTCCTTGTATTCCATGGTCCGGTACTGGTGTTGATAAAGTTCAAATCGATAGCACTGGTTTAGTGTCTGTCGATGAAACCACTTATGCTCAAGGTTGTTGTACCTCTCCAGAAGATGGTTTAGTTAAGGCTAAGCAAATTGGTTTCCCAGTTATGATTAAAGCTTCTGAAGGTGGTGGTGGTAAGGGTATCAGAAAATGTGACTCTGAAGTTGACTTTGTTCAATTATACCACCAAGCTGCTAATGAAATCCCTGGTTCTCCAATCTTTATCATGAAGTTGGCTGGTTCTGCCAGACACTTGGAAGTTCAATTATTGGCCGATGAATACGGTAGTAATATCTCATTATTTGGTAGAGATTGTTCTGTTCAAAGAAGACATCAAAAGATCATCGAAGAAGCTCCAGCTACCATTGCTAAGGCAGAAACATTTAAGAAAATGGAAGCTGCTGCTGTTAGATTAGGTAAATTAGTGGGTTATGTCTCTGCTGGTACCGTCGAGTACTTGTACTCCCATGCCGATGATAAGTTTTACTTTTTGGAATTGAACCCAAGATTACAAGTGGAACATCCAACTACAGAAATGGTTAGTGGTGTCAACTTACCAGTTGCTCAATTACAGATTGCTATGGGTATCCCATTACACAGAATCAAGGATATCAGATTATTCTATGGTGTTGATCCACACACTTCCACTGAAATTGATTATGAATTTGAAAACCCTGAAAGTTTAAAGACTCAAAGAAGACCAGTTCCAAAGGGCCACTGTACCGCTTGTCGTATCACTTCTGAAGACCCTGGTGAAGGTTTTAAACCTTCTGGTGGTGCTTTGCATGATTTAAATTTCAGATCCTCATCCAACGTTTGGGGTTACTTCTCTGTCAGTAACCAATCCTCTATCCATTCATTTGCTGATTCTCAATTTGGTCACATTTTCGCCTTTGGTGAAAACAGACAGGCCTCTAGAAAACATATGGTTGTCGCATTGAAAGAGTTAAGTATTAGAGGTGACTTTAGAACCACTGTTGAATATTTAATCAAATTGTTAGAAACTCCTGACTTTGAAGACAACACTATCACTACCGGTTGGTTAGATGAGCTGATCAGCAAGAAGTTGACTACTGAAAGACCAGACCCAACTATCGCTGTTGTCTGTGGTGCTATCACAAAGGGTTACATTCAAGGTGAAGAAAACAGAAAGGAATACGTTGCATCCCTAGAAAAGGGTCAAGTGCCATCTAAGGAATTGCTGAAGACCATATTTAACGTTCAATTCATTTACGAAGGTAACATGTACAAGTTCACTGTTGCTAAATCTGCTTACGACTCTTACACTTTATTCATCAATGGTTCAAGAGTTGTCGCTAATGTCAGACCTTTAAGTGATGGCGCTTTGTTGATTGCCCTGGGTGGTAAGTCTCAAACAGTTTACTGGAAGGAAGAAGTTGGCGCTACTAGATTGTCTGTTGACAGTAAGACATGTTTATTAGAAGTTGAAAACGATCCTACCCAATTAAGAACACCATCTCCAGGTAAGTTGGTTAAGTATTTAGTTGAAGATGGTGAACACATCAAGGCTGGTCAACCATTTGCTGAAGTTGAAGTTATGAAGATGTGTATGCCTTTAGTTGCCCAAGAAGATGGTATTGTTCAGATTTTGAAACAGCCAGGTTCCACAGTTAATGCCGGTGATATTTTAGCTATTTTGGCTTTAGATGACCCATCCAAGGTTAAACATGCCCTACCATTTGAAGGTACCTTACCTGATCTGGGTGCCCCACTTCTGGAGGGTTCCAAGCCAGTTCATCAATTCCAAAAATTACTTAATGTTCTAGCCAACATTTTAGCTGGTTTCGATAACTCTGTTGTCATGAACTCTACCATTTCTGAATTGATTCAAGTTTTGAAGAACCCAGAGTTACCATACTCTGAATGGAACAACCAAGTCTCTGCTTTACATTCCAGATTACCAATCAAGTTGGATAACCAATTGACTGAATTACTTGAAAGAACCCAAAAGAGAGGTGCCGACTTCCCTGCTAAGCAAATCTTGAAGTTATTTGATAAGGCTAAACAGGAAGTTGATGCTGATCCACTATTAGACCAAGTTGTTGAACCATTATCCACAATTGCTAACAGATACAAGAATGGTTTAGCTGCCCATGAATATGATACATTTGCTAATTTCATGGAAGAATACTACAGAGTTGAATCTCTATTCAGCGGTGACAATGTGAGAGAAGAAGATGTTATCTTGAAGTTGAGAGATGAAAACAAGGATGACTTATCAAAGGTTGTGGCTATCACTTTATCCCACTCTAGAATCAATGCTAAGAACAACTTTATCATTGCTGTCTTGAACAAGTACCAACAAGCTTTGTTAGACTCTCCACAGGCTGTTGAGACATTCAAGGTTCCATTAAAGAAGATTGTCGAACTGGATACCAGAGCCACTGCTAAGGCTACTTTGAAGGCTAGAGAAATCTTGATTCAATGTTCCATGCCATCTACTAAGGAGAGATCTGATCAATTAGAACACATTTTGAAGAGTTCTGTTGTTAGAACCAAGTACGGTGAAACTGGTGATATTGAACACGGTAACCCAGATATGCAAATTATTCAAGATGTCATTGACTCCAAGTATATTGTCTTTGATGTCTTGACTCAATTCTTAACCTCACCTGACCCATGGGTTGCTATTGCTGCATCTGAAGTTTACATTAGAAGAGCCTACAGAGCATACTCTGTCGCTGAAGTTATTCATAAGAAGACTGATGGTATTCCAATTGCTACTTGGAAGTTCCAATTACCAAGATTATCAACTGCTGCTTACAACACTGTCCCAGAAGCTATGAAGAAGTCTACTCCATCCGTTGGTAGAGCTCTGTCTGTTTCTGACTTAACCTTTATGATCAACAAGGATGATTCTCAACCATTAAGAACTGGTATCTTAGCTTCTGCTCCACATTTGGATGAGGCAGAAGAGGCATTAGTTAAGGGTCTTGAATCTGTTCCAAAGCAAAACACTCCCTCTATGATCAATGTTTTCAACTTGGTTGTTGGTTCCACTGATGGTTATGAAAATGAAGAACAAATCTGTAATCAAATGGCTGAAATTGTCGATGACAACAAGAACTTGTTGCACGCTGCCGGTATCAGAAGACTGACTTTTGTCTTTGGTGACAAGGTTGGTGCTTATCCAAAGTACTACACTTTCAAGAGTACTACCGAAAAGGCTACATACACCGAAGATGAAGTCATTAGACACATTGAACCTGCTTTGGCTTTCCAATTAGAACTAGGTAGATTATCCAACTTTAACATTAAGCCTATTTCCACCAACAACAGAAACATCCACGTTTACGAAGCTGTTGCTAAGAACTCATCTGGTGTCGATAAGAGATATTTCACTAGAGGTATTATTAGAACCGGTTCTATTAAAGATGATGTCACCATTTCTGAATACTTGATCTCTGAAGCTCACAGATTAATGTCCGATATCATGGATGCCTTAGAAGTTATTGACACTTCGAACACTGACTTGAACCATATCTTTATTAACTTCTCTGCTGTCTTTAACATTACCCCTGAAGATGTCGAGAATGCATTTGGTGGTTTCTTAGAAAGATTTGGTAGAAGATTATGGAGATTGAGAGTCACCAGTGCTGAAATTAGAATCATGTGTACAGATCCTCAAACTGGTGTCCCATTCCCATTGAGAGCTATGATCAACAATGTCAGTGGTTATGTCGTTAAGTCTGAAATGTACATTGAAGAAAAGAACTCAAATGGTGAATGGATCTTCAAGTCCATTGGCATTCCAGGTGCTATGCACTTGAGACCAATCACCACTCCATACCCAACCAAGGAATGGTTACAACCAAAGAGACAAAGAGCTCACTCGTTAGGTACTACTTTCGTTTATGATTTCCCAGAATTATTCAAGCAAGCTTTACTATCTCAATGGAAGAAATATGATCCAAAGGTTAAGGTTACTGATGATTTCTTCTCCTATTCGGAATTGATCTTAGACGATTCCGGCGAGTTAACTACCGTCGAAAGAGAACCAGGTGCCAACAACATAGGTATGGTTGCTTTCAAATTATCTGCTAAAACACCTGAATATCCAAAGGGTAGAAACATCATTGTTGTTGCAAACGATATCACTTTTAAGATTGGTTCTTTTGGTCCAAAGGAAGATGGTTTCTTTAACAAGGTTACTGAATTAGCCAGAAGCCTAGGTATCCCAAGAATTTACTTGTCTGCTAACTCTGGTGCCAGAATTGGTATTGCCGAAGAATTATTACCATACTACAAGGTTAACTGGAATGATCCAACTGATCCAGCTAAGGGTTTCACTTATTTATACTTGACTGAAGAAGATACTGTTGAATTAGCAAAGAATGGTAAGTTAGCATCTGTTATGACTGAAAAGGTTGTTGAAGGTGGTGAAACTAGACATATTATCACTGCTATTATTGGTAGCGAAGATGGTTTAGGTGTTGAATGTTTGAAGGGTTCCGGTTTGATTGCTGGTGCAACATCTAAAGCCTACAAGGATATTTTCACTATCACCTTAGTTACCTGTAGATCTGTTGGTATTGGTGCTTACTTGGTTAGATTAGGTCAAAGAGCTATTCAAGTTGAAGGTCAACCAATTATCTTAACTGGTGCCCCAGCTATCAACAAGTTATTAGGTAGAGAAGTTTACTCCTCTAACTTACAATTAGGTGGTACTCAAATTATGTACAGAAATGGTGTGTCTCACTTGACTGCTGTTGATGATTTGGCAGGTGTCGAAAAGATTATGGAATGGTTATCCTATATTCCAGCTAAGAGAGGTGCCCCTGTTCCAATCTTAGAATCTGCTGAAGATCCATGGGACAGATCAGTTGATTATAAGCCAACCAAGAATGAACCATACGATGTTAGATGGATGATCGAAGGTAGAGAAACTGAAGACGGTTTCTTCGAAAGTGGTCTGTTTGATAAGAATTCCTTCCAAGAAACTCTTTCAGGTTGGGCCAAGGGTGTTGTCGTTGGTAGAGCTAGATTAGGTGGTATCCCAATGGGTATTATTGGTGTTGAAAGTAGAATGGTTGAAAACTTGATCCCAGCTGATCCAGCCAATCCTGACTCCACTGAAGTTATGATTCAAGAAGCTGGTCAAGTTTGGTATCCAAATTCTGCCTTCAAGACTGCTCAAGCTATTAATGATTTCAACTATGGTGAACAATTACCATTGATGATCTTGGCTAACTGGAGAGGTTTCTCTGGTGGTCAACGTGATATGTATAACGAAGTTTTGAAATACGGTTCTTTCATTGTCGATGCTATTGTTGATTACAAACAACCAATCTTCACTTATATTCCTCCAACTGGTGAATTACGTGGTGGTTCTTGGGTCGTTGTTGACACTACCATTAATGCTGATATGATGGAAATGTATGCTGATGTTGAATCCAGAGCTGGTGTTTTGGAACCTGCCGGTATGGTTGGTATTAAATACAGACAAAACAAGCTTCTCGACACCATGGGTAGATTAGATCCAAAGTGTAAAGAATTGAAGACCAAGTTGGCTGCTCCATCTATCTCTGAAGTTGAGAAGTCTGAATTAACTAAGGAGCTTGCTGCTAGACAAGAGAAGTTGTTGCCTATTTATGCCCAGATTTCAGTCCAATTTGCTGACCTACATGACAGATCTGGCCGTATGGTGGCCAAGGAAGCTGTCAGAAAGGAGTTGGAATGGTCTGAGTCTAGACGTTTCTTCTTCTGGAGAGCTAGAAGAAGATTGAATGAAGAATACTTGATTACTAGAATTGGTCAACATTTGTCCTCTGAAACATCCAGCAGATTAGAAAAGGTTTCTAGATTACATTCATGGTACCCAAGTAACTTGGACCAAGAAGATGATAAAGCTGTTGCTCTATGGATCGAAGAAAACCACAAGTCCTTGGATAACAACCTGAAGAGATTAAAGAGCGAGGGCGTTAAGCAAACATTAGCAAGATTATTCAAATCCGATATGAAGAGCACATCTGAAGGTTTAGGTGAAATTCTTTCATTACTATCAGCTGAAGATAAGCAAAATGTTTTAAAACACCTCAAATAATAATATTTACCTTTAATCACAACTGTATATAATAAGCTACTGCTACTGCTATTGCTGCTGCTACTACTACTACTACTACCCTTTGTCATTTTATTTATGAAAGTTATGAGATGTCATAATTTACTCCTTTCTTTTTTGCTTTTTTCTTAATTTTATTATTTTTATTTTATTTTATTCTGTGTTTTATATTTCTTTATTCCGTTTTCATGATTCTCTATTATGGTTTGTTTTTTTTGAAGGCTTAAGTCTGAGTGCTTAATTTGTCTTGTCGTCTCCCTTTTATTTGTCTTTAGCATTTTCAGTCTTTTACTTTTACAAAAAAACATGCTCATTTATATGATTCTATTATAATTTCTGTCTGTAACTTGCAAAGTATTTTTAACCTGTAATGGCCAAAAGAAAAAAAATCTCCGGCTCTCGCATTTTTTTGACATGTTTAAATGCGTTCTTTTTTTTTTTGACATGTTTAATCCCATATTTTGTACTGTTTATCATTCCTAGAATTTACTATAAATTGAGTCAATTATCTCCAGTTAAGTATTTCATGAAACCATACAACTATACCACCTTGCTTTTTATAAATCCTTCCTGTGTACTCGTTTATTTTACAAACAAACACTTCTATTCAGTCCAGTTCCCTCTTTCTTGCAACCATCAAGCATTAGCTAGCTTCCAACCATGAAAATCACCAACTTTTTAACTTATTCCCTATTCTGTACTAGTATGGTACCATCGGCATTTGCTGCTTTCATGGATCCTCAAAAGGGACCAAGAAGTGCCAAACATGACAGATACTTTATTGAAATGAGAACTCCAAAGACCACCGAGAAACTATGTTTACAGGACGACAAGGTCAGATCCGCAGGAGGACACATTAGAGATGGTATCAATAAGATTATCTCATTTGAAGGTTTTGAGGGCTTTGCCGGTCATTTCACCTCTGACACTATCCAGAGAATAGCCAAAAATCCCTTGGTGTCTAGAGTGACACCAGATATAATATTTGAACACTTTGAGGTTGAAGAGCAACACGATGCCCCTTCTCACTTGGTTAGATTATCACAGGATGGACCAGTTACTAGTTCTGATACAAACTACTATTATGACGATGGCTATGAAGGCGAAAATATCACTGCCTATGTTATTGATACCGGTATCTTTACGGAACACCCTGATTTCCAAGGAAGAGCTTGTGAAGGACCAAACTTTTCTGATGATGCGAAAAACATTGATTACATTGGACATGGTACACACGTTGCAAGCGTTATTGGTTCTGCCACTTATGGAGTTGCGAAGAAGGCAAATATCATTTCAGTCAAGGTTTTGGATCGGTATGGTCAAGGTACATTAAGTTCAGTCATTGCTGGTGTTGAATATGCAGTCAACCATAGAAGGGCTAGCGGTAGACGAGGTGTTGCCAATTTATCCTTAGGTGCTGCCAAATCTCCTGTTTTGGACGATGCCATCAGAGCTGCATACGACTCTGGATTGATCATGGTTGTCGCAGCTGGTAACTCTAATGTAGATGCCTGTAACACATCACCTGCTGGATCCAAATATGCCATCACTGTTGGGGCCATTGATGGGTCAAAGGATAAAATCTCTAGTTTTTCCAACTGGGGGTCCTGTGTTAACATATTTGCCAGCGGATTAAACGTGGAAGGGTTATCAAACAACGTCAAAGATTACGATGAAGTACAGATTTTATCTGGAACATCTATGGCAAGTCCTGGTGTCACTGGTTTAATAGTTACATTATTAGATAGGGGTGTTCTTATTGAAGATATCAAGGATAGCATCAATGATATTGCTATCAGAGATTCAATTCCAAGAATCAGTATCTTGTTGAGACCAGGAACACCAAACAAAATTGTTTCTAATGGACTCAGGGAATTTGATTTCAAAAACTATTCATATAAGAACATTACTGGTTATGCCGTTTAATAGCTAGGTTTCTTGTATATGCTTAAAGGTTCTATTCCTTTTTATTTTTTTATTTATACTCACAGTTCTTTTTTTTTAAGCACGTTACATCAAAATTTTCTTTTCCACAATTTACTATTCGAAATTTAAATGACAAATACATTTATATATTAATATGATATGTATATAAGGGAGAAAACTAAGAGCAAACAAAAATCAAAAGGCAAAAACATATTTCTATACAGTCATATATATGGTAGAAAAAACAAAACACTAAACCAAAAGAAATAAAAAAAATGGAAGACATAGGAAGACATAGAACGAGGCATGAAGCATAATGTACAATGAATAGAATAAAAGAAGGGGCAAAAAAAAACATGATATAAAGTTTTGTATCTATATGCATACTAACGATGAGCTTTATGGGTGAAACTTAGTGTAAAATCGCCACTTTGAGGATCATATGATAAACAGATCAAGGAGCTACAGTCATTTCTGAATATTGGTTGAGCGGACTTAGAAGCAACAGGATCTGATGAACTAGTTAATTGAAGAGCTTCAGGGTCAATATTTTCATTTGTGATCAAGATCTCATTCACAATGTCATAGACACATCTCAAGAATCTTTTGATCACACCGGTATGGGTGTCTCTAGCTGTACGGATGTATGTAAACTCTGCACCAGTGAGGTAATTAATTGGAACTATGTATTTATCGTATAATATACTCATTATGCTATTTGGTGATTTATCTGATGTCATGGAGGATTTCAGTAGGCTATCCAGGGAGACGTTCGACATATAAATGACCTTATTTAAATCTATTTTTGTATTTAATTTCAACACGGTAAGATAGAAATCAAAATCTCTTATGACCGACTCTCTGGATGCACAGTTATCACAGATTTGAGAGCTTAATCTATCACGTTTTAAGCTCATCAAACAACTCAGACATTGGTTTGGAGACACATAAACACCATTTGCCAGTTGAGGCAATTGTGTGATACTTTGTTGGTCATTGTGAAGCTTTGTTAGGAAATTACCTTGTATCAAATATTGTTGTTCTTCAGGTAAACTCAATGGGTTTAACTTTGGATCGATACTCAGAATGTTGAAACTGTATAATTGTTCATTGTACACAGCAGAATCAGATAGTTTACCAGAGTTGTTATTGTCGTTTGCATTGGCAGTGGCTTGAACATCCAAATCACCAGTTGCTGGAGTTGGAG
The DNA here is from genome assembly GCA_003705225.2 of Ambrosiozyma vanderkliftii. NCBI lineage: Eukaryota > Fungi > Ascomycota > Pichiomycetes > Pichiales > Pichiaceae > Ambrosiozyma > Ambrosiozyma vanderkliftii. Next base: position 72,140 of record PPHW02000050.1, read on the forward strand.
TAGCATTCATGTCAACAACATTGGAACTAGCACCGTAAATTGATGTGGTACCATTTGGAGCAACAGAGACAACACCTGGTGTCGAACCATACGTCGTTGATGACATTGATGGCATTGTTGTTGCCGTTGAAGTTGTTGGCTTGGCCTGGTTGTAATAATGACTGCCAGCAGAGGCAACTTCAACGTATCCAGATGGTTCAGGCTCAAACACAGGTCTCCTACTGATGATTGCATTGGGATCAATAGCTAGTTTTCTCTTAGCCTGGTTGATCTTCTTTTGATCTCTTTCAATCATACGGCATCTGAAACAGGTTTTGAATTGCAAATGCTCTGGATCTTCATCCAGAGTTCTCTTTCTTTTACAACGACGGCATGTTGATATCTTACCATTGCTGTAATAGTATTGAACTTCAGGCATGTTCTAATGAATACTCTTTTTTTTTTTAAAAATATTAATATATATATATAGATATATATAAGTGGGTGGTGATTGTATAGAGCAACTTCCCTTATGTATGGTAAAATGTGATGTGTATCGCGATTTATTGGCGCTTAAGCGTGCAGTGGGAAATTTTAACGTGTGCACCTCAGGGAGCTTTTTGCAAGCGTGTGGAATATGGGATAAAAAAAGTGAGTGTCTGATGTTATGACTATACTGTTTTCAGTTGTACAACCCTATAATAATGACGAAAAGAGAACAATTAGTTTAATTTTGTAAACGTTGGCAAAAATAAACAATTGTTTTTTTTATGAACCTTTTTTTTTAATTTGGAAGAGGAGAAAGGAGAAGGAAAAGGTCGTGGAAAGTACCAAAAAAGATTTGTGATTTTAGGAAATACACGACTAACCAACTGACTGGTTTTGATGTTGATTAGTTTGATTAGTACCGTAAAATAAATTAGATATTGGATAATAAAATGCATTATTTGATCTAGATGAAATATTACAATGTAAAATAAATAAAAACATGAACAAAGGAGAGAGAAAAGGGAGAGAGAGAGAGAGAAAAAAAAAGAAAGAAAACACAGGCATACACACTATTAACAAATTTTGTTTGTGATGATATTGACCCAATTTTATAATAATCGTTTATTTTTTGACTTTTTTTTTAAAAAAACTGTTATTACTTAAAACTTGAAGAAACCTTGTTCTTCCAAGTATAAGACAACTCTTTGGATGGCGACGTTGATGGATTCTTCAGCAAGGTTGGTCTTGATTTCAGCCTCTTCTGGGAACTCGTAAGTAACGGCATATGAAGTATCCTCTCTTTCATTGGCAGCAATGGCTTCCTTTGGAGTTTCAATGGATAAAGTGATGAATGAACCAGCCTTGGAAACAGCCTTCTTGAAGTTGGCAGCTTCTTGAGCTGAGTACACTTCCTTGCTGTTGGCAATGATGACACCAGCTCCGGATCTCACTAATTCAGAAGTGGCAAATGGGATAGTTTCCTTTGAAACTGAGTCGGCATCCAATAAAGTAATGTGTCTGGAACCATCAAATTGGTTGAATGTGGATAGTAAAGCATATGATAAGGCACTGATTTGAGTGCTTGGTAAACCAGTCAAGAATAAGGCAAAACCTTGGAATTGTCTTGGTGGATGGGAAGTTCTCAAGATCTTGACAACTTCTGGGTATGAGAACCATTCTGGAATGGCAGTACCATCTCTCAATCTCTTTCTTAATTCAGTACCAGAGATACTAAGAGTCTTGGTACCAGATTCAACCAAGTCAATCGGAGAGTATCTATCTTCCTCTGGCAAGTAAGTAACCATTCTGAATGGAACTAATTCTATTTCTAATTCTCTGGAGAATTTTTCAACTAAATCTTGAGCATCGTATGGACCGTAGAATGGAACACCATGAGAGTTGGAACCTGGACCAGCATGATCTCTACCAACGATGAAGTGAGTAGCACCATAGTTCTTTCTGATAATTGAGTGCCACACAGCTTCTCTGTCACCGGACATTCTCATAGCCAATGGTAATAAGGACAACTTGGCCATACCGTTTGGATACTTCTTGATGATCTCTTGGTACACCTTGACTCTGGTGTGGTGGTCAATATCACCTGGCTTGGTCATACCAACAACTGGGTGGATCAACAAGTTTGACATCTTATCCTTGGCAGCTCTGACAGTTAATTCTCTGTGGGCTCTGTGCATTGGGTTTCTAGTTTGGAAAGCAACAACCTTCTCCCAGTGTCTGTAAGTGAATTCAGATCTTAATTGAGCTGGAGTCTTTCTGAATTCAGTGTAATCATAATGCTTTGGTAAGGAAATGGCTTGTAAACTACCACCGACGTAGTAGTCACCGGCAATGTCGTGCAAATATCTGATGGCTGGATGTTCTGGGTCACCTCTGAAAACCTTCTTGGCTTCAACATCCTTGTTTGGCTTGTAAACATCTGCAATGGTCAATATAGCTAATGGAGAATCATCTCTTGGATCTCTCAAGACAACTCTTTGCTCAGCTTGTAAAGAAGCAGATTCTTCTTCGGATAAATCTAAAGTGATTGGGATGGTCCAGACAGTACCATCGGCTAATCTCATGTCAGAGACAACAGAATCATAGTCCTTTTCAGTTAAGAAACCAGTTAATGGGGAGAAACCACCGTTTAAGATTAGTTCTAAATCACATAACTGACGATCAGTCAAGATTATAGACTTCAATTCACCAGCTTCCTTGATTAATTCATTTCTAATGGAAAAATCTCTTTCGATTAGATCTTGTAAAATACCACCGTGAGGAGTCAACATTTTTTTTTTCTTCAGATTATTTGTGGATAGAGTGTGTTAAGAATAGGAGGCCGTTGATGGAAAAAAACAAAACAGTTCCAAAAAAATATAAATATATTTAAACTAAAACTATGGCTTTCTAATAGACTATATATTATGGAAACAACAAAAAACCCATCAAATTTCAACACCGAAATATTGGAAACGTTGGTTTTAAATAACATTGTAATGAAAAACCATCTCATCGAAGAACTGTGGCGTTGATTAATCAGAATTTTTCACCAAGAGAATTTTGCGGGGAGTCACGTGTTAGCACAGTGCACCGCCAGAGATCTATTACTGTGGCTTGCATAATAGATAAGATCGGCCTTTTTTTTCCATGCTGTGTTTATATTGAATGATATATAGTAAAACAGATATGGACCTTCTAGATTGCATTGACACATATAATTAAATATAAATATTATCCCGCTTGCCGATTTGTTTGGAGATAGGTATTGATTAATTAATACCCATTTGAGGAATATAATGATTGATTAAACTCGGATCTATAACATGAAAAAAGGAACATAAGTTCCATACTACTGTGGTTGTGGAGGTTCTTTTTTTTTTTCACTAGCATTTTCCCTCTTTCCTTTTCCATTTAATTTTGTTTTTCTTGGAAATAAGTAGAGGAGAAAGACAAGTGATTGTTTAAACGACAATCCCAAGTAAGCAGTCAATTCCTTTACTCCATCGTGCATGGGGAGTGAGTGTCCAACATGTGGATCATTTCAAAAATCACTATGGCTCCCATTATAGATGCTCACAATACACTGGGTAAAAAAAGGATTAGAGATTATATATGTGGAGAATAAGAGGTGGAGAATAAAAACAACCTAAAACACAAGGAGGCTATTATATGCTTAAATTAACAATTAAAAAAAGAAATAGTAATGACACAATCAAGAATAAATAAAATAAATAATATATAAGATGCATGGAAAGAGGTGGGAGGCAAGAGGTAATAAATACAACAGAACAACAAATACTAGAATAGTTCAAAATACTTATAGTATTCATCAACATCGCCATAAAAACTCTTGCATTCAACCACACGCAATTCACAGAGTTTCATGGTTTCAAAATCTCCAATTTTTGCCTCTATTGATTTACCCAAATGCTTAAATGCAAGTTCTTTAGTTATGAACAAAACCTTTGACATGACACTTAAAACCTGATTAGTTGATGATATTATGTTTCCAGTTTTAAACAGTCTATCCACCAAAAGGGCAGAGAATAAATCTCCGACCCCTGTGAAATATGAATTAATTTTTTCCACTTGAAACAATATTGGATTTTCTAGATCCGATGAGGATACACAGCAATAAATAGCTTCATTGTCATTGGTGTCATTGGAATTTAATCCTAAATCATTTGATGTTAATGATAATGATGAGACGAGAATATGTCTGATATTATACAAATCATGAATGGTCCTTAGAGCAGATTTTAATTCCTTTGTATCAGTTATCTTTGAATCAAGTATTAGTTCTAATTCAAATTGATTTGGGGTAATGATATCAACATACCCACTCTTGAGTATGTCTCTGTAAACAGGTATCACTGATTCACTGACATACAGTTGACCTTCATCACCCATCACTGGATCTAATAACCAAATTGTGTTTTTCTTCTTCTGGTTACTTCTTTTGATATCAACACACATGTCTCCAACTACACGTAATGATTCATCCCCATGGACGTAACCAGTTAGCAATGCGTCATAGTCCATCTTGATGTCTTTCAATCCCTCATAGACACTCTTCAAAAAGTCACCATCCACGGTGTCACCCTCCCATTTACCATATCCAGTATGGTTTGAAAAATTGACAGAGTTCAACACATCAATGTCCCAGTTTAATGTCTGTAGAGGAAATGTGGTTGCCTTATTACCAACGTATCCATGAACAACATGGGATTGAATCGAGAGAAGTCTGTTTGCACGTTCTGGCAGCGTTGTTGGTATGATAATAGAAGATCTGGTCATATTTGTTGTGTGTGTGGGGGGGGTATGTTTTCTCTATGAAACTGATATTTGATATGCGAGGTTTTGGTGAAGAAACACTCCTATTAAGTACTAATTTTTGTTGTCCAAATAAATTAAACTAGTAAAGAGGGATGGTATCTACTTAGGATCTCTTAAAATCAGTTGTAATTGTAATAGTAAATCCATATTCCATCACCCTTGCTTAGATAAGTCGTTTGACATTTAAAATGGAAGAGGAATAAAAACAAAACCCTTGATATCAGATTTGACGAGTCTGTATATGTGTATATACTCTATTTGAAGAAATAAGCGAAAAATTTGCGGCAAGATAGGCGGCAAGCGGATCCTCATCAAAACCAATACAATTACATCACGTGACCAATACTTAGTAGATTTAGATACATAATAAATTATATTATTAAATAATACAGGGGAGGGGGAGGGGGATAATAAATACATTAGCAACAGGTGAAAAGCGGAGGTTTCCCATTTACAGGCTCTAATCTCTCTATAATAACCACTTTCGTGCTGGGCTCATCCGCCAATGCGGACTCACCATCCTCATCTTCGTCACTATTATTATCTGCGGTTACACTATTTATACTAGTGTACCCTGAGTTTGCTTTGGTTAACCCTGGATGCAATAAACTTTCACTTGAATCTATAAATGGGTTGGCATTCCCATTACTAGGTGGTAAAAGTGCGGGAGCACTTGAAGATATGTTTGCAAAGGCCCTTTTATCGCCAGTTTTTTTCTTCCCAGAAGAGATAATTTGCATAGAACCCCGTTTCTTTGAATTACTCTCTTCAAACTTAACTTCGTCGATTTTACCACTCAATAACTGGTTCCAATTTTCTTGTAAATCTGTATTGCTTTGTTCAGCAAACGGATTTTCGTATATTGTACTGCCTGTAGTGGCAGGTTCCTCCACAAGGGGAGATTGCAATTCTTCATTTTCGTTGATCTTCTGGAATCTTGACCCTAAACTACCAACCGTGTTATCGCTTCTCAATGGTGGTCTTTTAGCAGAGCTAGGTGGCTCGGACATTAATGGGGTATCCATCGCACTTAGCATTTGTGAGATTGGATTTGTAAACGGAACTTCAATTTCTTGATCGTAAATTAAAAGTCTCTTCTTTCTTGCTAAATCTAATGGACCCTCATTGGGATTTTTCAAGGTTTCGACAACATTGAATGCCTGTCCTTTCAACACAGACAATTGTTTTTTAAACATTCTCTCTTTAAAGCCTGTGTCCCTTTTAAACATTTCTCTCATTAAAACAGTGGTGTCCTCCCACCATTTGGAAGAAGTTAATAACGGTAGGAAATGTTTTCTTGTTTTATCAGAGAATGGCTGTCCAATAATTGAAATTGGTAGATACAGCCATCCAAAGGGGAATGATCGCCATTCATTTGGATGTTTCCAAGGGAAGGAGAGTCCATTGTCAATTGCACCTAGTAAAATCTTTGGATCATCTGGATTGGACCAGTCAATCTTTAACATCCAGTTGTCTAAACCTCTGTCCGTGTTTCTAATGATGAAATCCAGAATGACTAATTTTTCAATCTCATATCTTAAATTTTTCAATGTCCTACTATTCCATTCAAAGCCCTTATCTACATCATTGGTCTTTGAAAATGAATTGTGTAGTGAATTGTGTAATGGGAATAACCATCCCCCCTGATCAGGTAATGGGTGTTCTTTAAAGAATTCATCGGCACCCTTGTAGCCCTTGATGAACAATTGATAAGATCCAATTTTAGTTCTCAGTTTCTTTTTGTTCTGTAGTTTATTAGCAACCTTTTCCCAGAATGGATAATAAAACGAGTCCGAGGCAAGGCCACATGTATCAGTATAAGGCACTATAAATGTTTGCAATTGTCTATCTATCAAACTACCAGCACTCTCGGCAATGTATCCAGTATTTGGGATTAAACAAGATCTTCCAAAAAAACAGGGAAAGAAATTTCTATGAATCCATTTGGTCATCTTAGGAGATAATGGCCCATATGGCTCTTCATCTTGAGGCTTGAACACACCAACGAGTTCATTGTCTCTACTGTAAATGAAGTATGATCCAGAGGAACCTGCTGATATCATGGTTGGCTTAATGCCATCCACTTCCATGGCAAGAATAGAGTCCTTCACAATTTCTTGGTATTTTTCAGCTGTGGTTGGACCAATGTTGGAATATGAAACAACTGGAGTGATATCTGGGGGTGATTTAAACACAGAGTATTGAATTTCTGTGGCATGGGGGTGATGCTTCCCTGCACCAAACAAGTGAGAATATGGAAAGTTTGTAATCTCTTTGGTCCATTTATTAAGAGTTTGGTTCACAGATCTTAAAGAAAACTCTGAATTCCTTCTAGGTAAGGATAAACTTCCCTTCTTTGGCTTATCATTTGGCAGTGATAATGATCCCGATGATGATATAACATGCTCATTCAACAATGGAGTGTCCTCGGTATTAGTTAAATTATTAGTTGTGGATGTGTTGCTTGCGGGATAAATAGGCGACGGTTCACACCGTGGAGTATTGGAAATCACGTAGTCGGACTTCACCATTTGATCAATTTACAAGTAATAAATAGAAAGGAATGACTTATATAGCAGTTAAATAAAACTATTAAGAAACAAAACGGAGTTTTTTTTTTTTGGCCCCTGTCTGGAAAACAATAAACGATTTTAATCAAAATGTACTCCTTGCCAAATTGCTACTGATCACAATACAGCACCAAGTATATAATTTTATAGAGAGAGCGAGAGCGAGAGAGCCTTAGTTAAGATAGATTAGGCCCACCCACCACAATTTCCGCGGCAACGATCGACTCGATGAGATTATCTATCGTCGATCGACCATTGTTCTCTCTCCCCCAGCGCCAGGGCAGTACACAGCCTTGAACCTTCTCCCAACAAAATCAAATTTGACGGAAATTTAAATAAATCTGATGATTTGAAAAATAATAATAATAATAATAATAGGTGCTAAAATGAAATATATACCCCCGACCTTTTTCTTGGGTTTCTCTATTTTTGCAATATTCTTATTAGAATAGAATAGAATTACACTGAACAAATGACAATTACATTTGACGAATTGCCTGATGATATCTTACACAAGATAATTTGCTTTCTTCCTCAACAAGCAAAGCTTAATTTGCTTTACACAAATTATAGATTTTATATCCTAGTTCAACCTTTGCTTTACAAGAACTTGGTATTTTGCAAGACAACCCTTCTCGGTTCTGATGAAACTTTTCAAAATTGCCAATATACTAGCGTTGGTTTCGCCAAAAATCCATTGGTTAAGCCAAACGCTAACAAGCTGATCTACGATACCCGACAGGAAGTTTTGCTGCAGTCGCTCACCCTCAATCCAGAACTATTAGGTTTTGTTGAGAAAGTTATAATCGTCAACTCTGACGAATCAAAGATGCCGATTATCACTGATTTGGCTGATAAGATTAAGGCTGATTGCTTGAATTTGAAAAAATATGAAGTTTTACCAGCTAATCCTGGCACAAGTTTGTCCTTAGAAGAATATAAACATCTTTCCAAACTAGAAAGATTTGATTTGTTTGATTTAAATCATTTGAACTTCCTCAATCCATCTACAAGGGAACTTGCGGTTTATACGTTGGATGATCAGCACTTCAAATTACAAAGGCCTAGGGAGGATATTTTGGCCTCATTGGGTGCATTGACGTCCATCACATTTCACGATGAATCTGCTACGATTGGACTACTAGACTTGCTAGTTAATGAATTGAAACCTACAAAGAAATTACAGTTAAAATCATTGAAGATATTCCATTATCATGGATTCAATGATTATAATTTAATTTGTAGAAATTTAGTGGAGAAGTTTTTGGCCATGTTGGATTATGATTCGTTGAAGGAGCTAGAGATATTTCTAGGTTGTGATAACATGGCATGTGACTGCCTATCGAATTTCTTTAATAACCATTTACTTAATAAGTCTTTGAATTTAAGGAGATTGGCTATAGTGCAACACACTGAACACAGAGACCACAATTACTCTGAAAAGTTTGACTTTAACGTGACTGACTTTTTAGGAGAAATGCCGAATAATGAAAAGCTATCGTTCCTCTCAGTGAGACACACCCCACCTGAGGATTATAATATCGGTAATGGGTTTGAAGGTAACTATATAAAGAGAAGAGATTTGTATAAAAAGGTATTACCTAAACTCAGCGGATTAAGAACGCTAGTTGCTCCACACTTTATAGAAACATTAGCATGCTATGAACAACTAATGTCTGATTTGATATGGAATGGGTGTGAATGTGAACATTGTAAGACTTATTTCTCCATTTTTGACACTTATTTGATGACACATCAATACTATGATGGGTTGGTGGGTTACGCAAGGGATGTCACTGCTCCTATGTTATTTGGACCTGCTGGGTATGTCTTGTCTCAAAGGTTGGTTAAAGATCATGATTTAGACGCATTACAGTATCCTGTTGTAAACAGGTTTTGGGATTTCCATACTTCTTCCTTCTGTAATATATCACACCTGAACAAAGACGTTGATGCCAGTGGTGATTGCGAGTACAATGAAAGTTGTTTCAAACCTCTATGCACTTGTTTGTCACATTTTTTGAATGAATATGTTACTCCAATCAGTGAACTGGTTGGTTCTAATATAGAATTCATCTGTTTAAGTGGAGTTATGTTTTGGAAATATTCGGAAGAAGCTACTGGAAAGACCAAGTGGAAATGCCTGTATGAATGAGTGATTAAATGAATGAACTTCACTTGAATGAACTGAACTTTACCTGAATGGCTTTGTGAATTAATGAATTTAAAAGATTTACAAAAAAAGGAAAAGAAGCTCTTTCCCCCTTCCCTTACCTTCCTTCCCCTTCGTCCTTTACTATCTGCCTCCTTGGCTACTCGGTTACCCTTTCTTCACAGTTTGTATTAAAAATAAACAACGTAATAAAAATTAATGAATGATATGATATTAATACTTTAAATTATCGTGCGATAGTTATCGGATGGAATATGGTTGTTGTTGTAAACTATTGCAAAGAAATAGTTTTTAGTGGATCCCCCACTCATAAACACACCTATACACACCCCTAAAAAAATGAGAGAGAGGGGGGCAGAAACAAAAATAGCAAGATAAGACTGGAAATAGTGTGAACTGGCCACGAATATGCTAAGACATATCTACCCCGGAAATAATTAGATACCAAGCAGTATAAGTAAATGGTCTCCTCTTTCTGCATTTCTTGCTCATTTTTTTATGGTTGCATTTCGTTTTGGCTACCTCTCCAAAAAAAGCTAGAAACAAAATAAACAAGTAGCTATCCTCTTAGCATAAAACTGAATAAACACCAGCTATTAGAATATCTAAAAACAGACAACCATATCAATGATATTTTCGCCTAGTACTACTGCCCTATGGTTTTGTACGGTTTACGGTAGTGATGAAACGCTTACGATACAATTGAAAATAGCCAACGGCACAATAATTTTTTCGTGGTGTATTTTTTTTCCTTACTCGCATACACACGAGTCGTTGGTCGCCCCCTCCCCCTTAACATCGCCCCGCACAAAAACGCTCCCTGGGGGCCCCCCTGGTCTACTCTCTCTCTTTCACTCCCCCCCCCCATCTTTTTTTTCACGGGATACCCACCCTTTCCTTTGGAGGATTCTAAATAATATAACCCCGGACCAAATTTATGGAAAGACAATATTAGCAAAAAGGTACTTGTAATGTGTACGATCGATAAGTACGAACGCCATACAGTTGTGTATTGTTCAGAACAATCATATAATTAAAATCCGAACATAATATTTTGAAAGTGTTATAATAGTTAACACATACAATCTATAAGGAAAGACCCTAATTCACCTAATATAATCATCAACCTACTTACAATTAGATATGCAGATTATACTATATCTCGGGAAAACTCTCGTGAATCACCCATTACTGTTTTCCGTTAAGAATAATAAATATTTTTACTAAGCAATAAGGATTATCGTTCGGTATTTCACTGTAAGCGAAATAGACAGTGTTTCAAAAAAAAAAACACCAATTTTTATTAAACTTTTACATTTTTCCTTTTATCCATGAATGACTGAGTATATAACTAAATTATATCAGACGTGAAACTTAATAATAAATAACAATAAACAACCAACCATGTAATAATCCTTAGAGAATCATCAGGTTAATGTGAATCATCTTGAATGGCTTTAGCTGTTGAATGACTCTCAACTCCGAAAGTATAATGTTGCTACAGCAAGCAAATGTGAAAACCGGACAGATCTTGCCTGCCGGCACAAAACATGGGGGAGTTGTTCCACTGCGGCCGAGTTTTGGTGCTCTGCAGGAGCGATAAAAAAAAACAATTATTTTTTATTGTCTTTTCCATTGTCTTTCTGCTTCCACCTTCTCCACCTCCACCTCCTCCTCTTCTTCTCATAGTTACACTGTTGTCTCCACCATAGTTGAAAGGGGGGCGGGTGATACATCGCATTGTGTATATATCGGGGATCCCCATATCCATTTTCAGTTTTTTTCTTTGAAGTAGAGAACTAAGGGACAGGCTTAAATCAGAGGGTGTGTGGAGGAGTATATAGAGGAGACGGCTGCTTGTATCCTTAAAACTACTAACAACCATTATTATTATTTTGTTCATTCAGGGACTTCTAGTATAAACGAACGAACGATATGTGCGTAACTGTATACTATTTATACGTATTTAATATGCTGGCGTGTTTCTTTGAAAAGTATTCCATCAAAAAGTATCTTTTTCAACTCCCTGTTGTGTATGCTACGATAGAAGCAGAGTACACCTGGTGCCAAGCAAGCAGGCATAATTCTCCGTAAAGTGCTCCACCGCCACAGTTAACCAACCCAGCCAGCCAGTAAAAGAAGTAGTAAAGGGCAGATTGGTTGTTCCAGTCAGGGAAAAAAAAAAGATTCACCAAAAACATTTGAGGGAAAAAACCTTAAAAGCAAGGCTGCCTGCACATCCCTTAACGGCCGGAAAATAATCTGCGCTGGTAACATTAGTATGTGCTCACCCCACCGCTAGCACTCATAGTCCCGCTAACAGAAATTCCTCTGCTGAAACTGACCTGTTTTTTTTTATTCTCCTGAAGAATCCGGAAAGTTTCAGCTTGAAAAATCCGGGGAAGCCTTGTTCTGTAGTGGTGAAAATTATTCTATTTTTTGTTTCTTTTTTTTTTACCACAGCTCCGTTTACCCTTATACTCTCTTCATCAGTTATACCTAACCACACTAGATCATCTCCACATATACTAATAATTTGTTCATTTATTTATATACATGATATTAAATATATAATACGTCAATTTCCACCTGTTTTTCTTTTGTAAATCTCTGGAATACAAATGGGAAGTTGTCTCTTTGAACAAGTAAGACAACTTGTTATATTTTTTTTCCTTCATTTGACATTTTTTGTTTTTTTATTATAGCGATAATAATAATAATAATAACACGATAAATACCATTCACATATTTCCTTTTCTCTTATATATATATATAAATTATGTCATCTTCAGTTAGAACAGGCAGATCAGATGCCAGTGATAGTGTAAACTCAAAGGATGACTTTCAACTTCCACAAACCACTAAAGCTCCCGCTCCGGATGTCTCCCTGGCAAACATCAAGCATTATTTTTTGACAAGATTTACAACGCTGCTAGATTTGCCAATATTGCAAAAGGATAAGAAAGTCTCAATTAAATCATTAAACCCTACAAAGGCTATAATGGCCATGAATCTACACCACTGGAATCTCTTTGCCCATGGTTTCCTTGCGTGGACTATTGATGCTATGGATTTCTTCTGTGTGTCAGTCTCTGCTTCTAGTATTGCTGAATCGTTGGATGTTAATGTTACATCAATTACTTGGGGTTTAACGTTGGTTCTTATGTTGAGATCTGTTGGTGCCATCATCTTTGGTTACTGTGGTGATAGATGGGGTAGAAAATGGCCATTGATTGCATGCTACTTCCTGTTTGTCGTGTTGGAAATTTCCACTGGTTTCGTTAAAACTTTAAAAGCATTCTTGGGTGTTAGATCCTTGTTTGGTATTGCTATGGGTGGTTGTTATGGTTTGGCTGCCGCTACCGCTTTGGAAGATGCTCCTCAACAATCTAGAGGTTTCCTTTCTGGTATCTTTTTACCAGGTTACAGTTTGGGTTATATTTTTGCTACCATTTTCTATAGAGGTTTCCAACAAACTAACAAGGAATGGCAAGGTTTGTTTTGGTTCTCTGCTGGTCCTCCACTCTTATTGTTGATATGGAGATTGTCATTTGGCGAAATGGAATACTTTGTCGAATTACAGGAAGCTAAGCGTTTACATAATCAAAGGGTTGATGAAGCACATGCAGCTGGTTTAGTCTTGGAAGATGAAGGTCTTTCCAAAATCACTTTCTGGTCTGAATTTAAAGAGGCCTTTAGAACTGATTGGGTTTTAATCATCTATTTGATCTTCATGTTGTCTGGTTTCAACTTTATGTCACATGGTTCTCAAGATTTATTCCCAACTATGTTAAAGAAACAATTGCTTTTGGGTAGTGACGCTGTTACCATTACCAATGTTATTGTTAACTTGGGTGGTGTTGTCGGCGGTATCTTCTGGGGTCAATGTTCTGAATTAATTGGACGTAGATTGGCCATTATTCTCTGTTGTATTTGGGGTGGTGCCTTTTTGTATGGTACCTTCTTCATGCACCATGAAGATTACGTTATGGGTATGGGTTTCTTACTACAATTCGCTGTTATGGGTGCTTGGGGTATCATGCCAATTCATTTGACTGAATTGTGTTCCAGATCATCCTTGAGAACCTTAATTTCTGGTACCGCTTATCAATTGGGTAACTTGGCCTCATCTGCTTCTTCCACTATTGAAGCTAAGATTGGTGCCAGATTCCCATTGAACCCAGATGATCCAACAGATGACACTTACGATTATGGTAAGGTTATGTGTATTTTCATGGGTTGTGTGTTTGGTTATTTGCTAATTGTTATCGTTTTAGGTCCTGAAAGATATCATGAAGAAATCAAGACTGACTTTATGGTTCAAAGTGAGGATATTGACGACGAATTTGAATTAGACCAGCTCATGAATCCATTGCCACACTCTAAGTTGGATGAAAAACTTGCTGCCGCAATTCACAGAGAACACGCTTACAATGACGCACATCCACACGAAGTTGAACATGTCTCTAAGGATGTTGTTTAAAAGATGAACACAAAAAAAAACAGAAACATTCACACGTATACACATATACACTTAGAATAATAAATAAACGACTCTTACATCAATATATATTTCACAGACACAGTGTTGATCGCTGTGTGATAACACAACTTTCTTTCTTTTTAAAAAAGCATAGTTTTTTTTTTTTGTTTTCATTCTGCTTTGTTTTTCATGCACTCATTATATTTCATATGATTCTATTGTAATACATTCTTTTGCTTTTGCTTTTCTATTTCATTAAATGTTTTTGGTTCTTTTCCTACTTTTAATAAAGTATTGTTTTTATGGGTTTATTACATATACATAATAATCTACTAGTACAAATTAAATTGAATTTCTCTCACCTCACAGAGACGCGCGTTAGTTGGCGCTCTTCACACATGCACGCGCCAGGTGAGAGATCATATCCACAGAGGGCTCAAATAAATACAAAAGGTAAACAATCTTTTTTTTTGTATGAAAAGGGGTTCACTCTTTTCCTACTGATGACATTTATAATTGACATCACTACTAGCCAAATCTCTTGCAAAAGCGTATAACAGTTCAAAAGAGAAATGGGCTATGAAAATACAATACCAGATGAAAGCACACAGAGCCTGGTTCCCGTGGAACTGATATCTCATTACATACATGAAATTGCAAAACCCTTGTTGTTTGATGTATCCGATGCCATCAATCACAATCCAATCGATGACAAGAACTCTTTGGATTTGTTACAGCAATTCATTGAAAATGTGAAAGAATCAAGTATTTTCCTTGTGAAAATAGAATCAAACGGTATGTTATATTTATTCACACTTTTCTGCGTGTGTGGTCCATTGTCGTTTTGTTAATATAATATTTTCTATTCTTATGCCTTATACAATAAATACTAACCTCCACCCTATATATATATATATATGACATTCTATTAGATCAAAATCCCATAAAACTACTGCTTGTTGATGAAATCAATATTGACACACACCAGCCTGCAAACATTTTAATAATCACAAAGCCAAGGGGAAGATTACTCAATAACTCAGGATGGCAGTCTCGGATCATACTCACTAATATCCCAACTGGATTCACTAATAACAACAGCAACTCCAATAACTTTGAAATGTTGAAATCATTGATCAATATGGGAATCTTACCGTATTTCAACAACCTAGTTGGTGCCAATGAAAACAACTCACAGTCTATTAATATAGCCAAAAAGAAATTTGATGAGCTAGTGTTGTCCTTACAACATTTACAACAAAACATACCTATCCCCAAACTAGCTCTCACTGCACACCCAAAGATCAAAGAACTTATATCCCAGAATGGTGATAACATAGCTCATTTGACTCCAGATATGCTAGGCGAACAGTTAATTGAAGACTCGTCATTCTTGAATGAATTACAATCAATTGTTAATGACTGGGTTAAACAAGTTCAGGGTGTTGCCATGTTGACCCATAATCCAGAAGATTCAGATTCACTTTCTGAAGAAATTAACTTTTGGACATTCAAAGAAGTTGCTTTGAACTCCATTAAGGAACAATTAGCACAGAATGAAGTACAGCTCACATTAGACACGCTTAGAAGTGCAAAGAGATTCCATGCCGCAACATCGTTTTTATCAGACACTGGTATTCAGGACTCATTAGCATTATGCATCACTTACAATTCATTACTACACGATCTACCAATTAATGAGTTGCTATCATCACAGACATTTAATAAACTGGATGATGCCATTGAATCCATTTTTACACATTTAAAGAAATTAAGAATCACCAATTACCCAATAGATCGTTCAATCACCCTTGTGGAAACATTATGCAAGGATATCAACACAAAACTAGTTGAACTGTTAAGAGAGCAACATTTAATGTCATTGGAGTACAATGAATTTCAAATACAAGTGGATAACGCCAAAAAAGTTCTTGAAAATACAGAAGAAAATCTAAAGGACTTTATCAGTCTTGCAAGGGAATTGGTTCGTAAGAGATCATATAAGTTTATGGCAATCAAAATAGTGTTTCCAGAACAATTGGGTACAGTTTTAAATAATATAACACTGTTCAGAAAGAATCATGAAGATATGAAAAATTCCATTAATAAATTGGTCAAGGGAATAAAATCTAGTGGTATTAACTTTGTCAAGGACATAGAATTTGCATATGATGCTATTAGAAATGTTGATTGTTTTAACCTCTCTCAGGAGGGTTCAAGAATATGGAGAAGTTCTGAACAACTCTACAATACCAGATCCAATATCATTGAAGCTAAGATAATCCAGCTCTTAAAAACCACTCTTGATACCGCCCAAACTCCAAATGAAATGTTTTTAATGTTTGAAAACTTTGGCTTCTTACTGGATAGACCCAATGTTAGAAGTGCACTACAGGAATATCAAACACAATTAATTTCTGTTGTTGAAGATCAATTGATAGAATTCCAGGCTCAATTTCGGATCCAGTTGTCTGTTCAAAGTGTCATTCAATACAGAGAGATTCCTTCTTTTACAAGTACATTAATGTGGGTTAATGAAATGAATTACAGATTGGACTTTTTAGTTGAAAAACTAGAATTAGTGCTGACTAAAGACTGGTCTCGTTACCCTGAAGGAAAGAAAATATTCACCGAAGTTACACTTTTACAAGATAATTTACAACCCCAGAAGATCATATCGGATTGGGTTGCTCAGACCATATCAAGTTTAGAGAATCCTATCACTCAGCAACAAATTTTACATATTGAAAATTTTAACTTTAAAAACCAACAACTGAACTTATCTGTGAACTATGATGAAAACTCGTTTGGTTTAGCTAATGAGGTTAATAGTTTGATTATGATGAATGTAGATGTGCCCAGAAAGATACGATCTATCGCAAGTTCTATGGAGATTATTCTCCCATATGTCAATAGTATCAAGGATTCATTTTTCAATCTGGATTCTGTTGTTTCCTGTCTTGATGAACTTGGCGATCTTAAAACCATTTTGTTACCCCTGTTAGATCCTATCTTTGAGTCAATCACTATTTTATCGAATTCCGAATGGGGCGATTTAGCCAAGGCACATGATTTGATTGAAGCTAACTTGATGGATATGAAGGAGGTTATTGTTTTAGAGACTGTTTCAAAATTTGAAAACCAAGTAATAGAGTTTCTTGCGAAATATGAAGCATTGCTCACATTCAAAGATAGATTAGCTTCCATATTAGATGAATATAAAAAGTGCAAATATGATGCTGTCGTTTTCAAAAAACTTATTGAAAAATCCCAAAATTTGATAGATGAACTGTTTTTGCATGGTTATTCAAATGTATCTGTGCTGGTTGATACTCTAAATAGTATAGTTTTCAAATTACTTTCCCAACGTTGTAAGTATGAACTGCAACAGTATGTTACATTCCAGGAGGATAAAGAATTTATAGTGGATGGCTCTGGTAAATTACAAAAACACAAAATTATTATCCAGGGTCAGAATATTACAGTTAAACCTGCATTGGAAACTTCAAAGGAAAAATTCATCTGTGCTATCAATGAGTTAATACATATCGTTGCCTCTCAAAGAGCATTGCATAAAGACAAATTTGAAATAAAAGGGCACAGATCAGACAATGAAATCCATACATTTGTTGATATCACCAACGATCTAATGCAAGAGGTTGATATGTCTATTGAGACGATCAATGGAATGTTTATTAATGCATCTGATTACGTGAATAAATGGTTTCAGTTGCGTTCTCTTTGGGACTTAAACATAGATGACATCAAACAGAATCTGGGTTTAGGACTGCACAATTGGATTAATATATTAAATGGATTCAGGGAATCGAGAAGTACTTTTGATACTATTGATAGTTATAAACGTTTTGGACTATTACTAGTTGAGTACGAGCAAGCGCAATCAAGAATCAACTCCCAGTACGATTTCTGGCAGAAGCAATTGTCATCTGAATTTGTTTTAATTTTGAACTCCCAAATGAAAGAGGTCGACAATGATTTAGTACACAATAGAAGGAAAATAGAAGGCTTGCATTTGAATTTGAATTCCCCATCCACTGTTTTGTTATTAGTTTCAAGCTTACAGAGTGTTCTATTATTTCTTGATGAGACCTTGCTTAAAATTAGTCTACTCAAGAAAGGTCAAATTGCTTTACAGAATTTAAGATACAAATTTCCATCGAGTTGGCTATATTATGAACAAGTTTCTTCAGATTATGATTCCCTAATGGAAGTAATTAATAAGAGAAGTTCTTTGGTGGACTCTCAAGTTGAAGCTGTTTCAAAACTTGTGCAAGATGAACATGTCAATTTGGGTAACGATATTGAACAGGCCAAACTAAGGTGGTCCAATGAGAAGCCTATTGGTGGAAAAACCACTGCCCAACATGCTCTTATTACATTGTCTACTTTTGATGGCTTATTTTCCTCATTAAATTTAAGAGCAGTGGAAATTTTCAATGCTTCTGTTTTCTTAAAACTACCTTCTGGTTTCAATTATGATCTAAATGAGGAATTGGAAGAAATCAAGGAATTGAGTTCTATTTGGAATAATATATCTACACTAAGTAAACAATTAGACTCAGTTGGTTCCCAAACGTGGAAGAGCATTTCAATCATTACTTTGAAGAAATCATTAGAAGAAATTTTGACCTCATCTAGAACAATGCCCGTTGCTGTTAGACAATATTCAGCATTTGAAGAAATTCAAGGTTCCATTAAATCTTTTCTAAGATTTATTCCTCTCTTGAAGGGATTAAAATCCGACTCTATGAAACAAAATCATTGGGATTTGGTTTTCAAGCAATTATATTTTAAATCTGCACCAATTAATTTGACCCTTCAAGATGTTTTTCACTTAAATATATCCGAAAATGAACGTTTCTTGAAATCTATTGTTGATAGAGCACAATCTGAAGAAGAATTAAAACAGTCATTGGATTCAATTGAAAACAGCTGGCAGGAAGCAACGTTTGAATTATTTCAATATAGTCCAAAATATAGAATAGTAAAAGGTTGGTCTAGCATTTTCACCAAAATTACTGAAGATCTCAATTCACTATCGTCAATGAAGTTATCACCATACTATAACACGTTTGAAAAAAGGGCCATTTCACTGGAAGATCAGTTGAATACATTATATACTTTATTGGATGCATGGATTGACGTTCAAAGACAATGGATATATCTAGCTGGTGTCTTCGACAAGAATGATGAAATTAAGAAACTTCTTCCAATTGAGGCTGCAAGATTTAATAATACAACTTCTGAATTTTTTACTCTATTGAAACCAGTTTACAAGTCTATGCTCCTCTTAGATATTGTTTCTATTCGTGATATGCAACTGATTTTCAGTAGGATTTCAGATACTCTAAAAAGTGTTGTAAAGTCCCTTTTAGGATACTTAGAAAAGCAAAGAGAGCAATGGCCTAGGTTTTACTTTGTTGGTAATGAAGACCTATTAGAAATATTGGGAAACTCTAGAAATATCAGCGTGATTTCAAAGCATATGAAGAAGATGTTTGGTGGTGTTTCTGAATTGGTTTATGATGAAAAATTAAATTTGATCACAGAAATATTGTCACCTGAAAATGAAAGAATCTTGTTAAATAAACCAGTTTCACTTATTAAATGTTCTACATTGAATGATTGGTTATCTGCCTTAGAATATGAAATCAAAAAGACGTTATCTTTGTTGTTGGATGAATCTTTGTCGGAGTTTTCTAGTTTTTGGACATCTTCTGACTCCTACTCTCAGTTATTAAAGTGGACAAATAAATATCCAAATCAAGTGTTAATTCTCACATTACAGATTACATGGACAAAAGTCGTTGAATCATACATTGGCAAATCAGACAAGTTGGAATCATTGGATCTAGTTTATCAAACGCTTCTCAAATATTTGTCAACAAGTGTACTCCAGGATTTGAATTCCTTAGATCGATTGAAAATTGAAAACATTATTATAGAAGTTTTGCATCAGAAGCATGTGATTGAAGAACTTATCCTTCAGAAAATAGATAATCTGTATTCTTTTTCATGGATGTCACAACAACGTTATTATGTGCTGAATTCCTTGACAGACTCTGTTAATGGACTTTTAGTGAAGCAAGGAAACGCTGAATTTGTTTATGGGTTTGAATATCTTGGTGTCCCAACTAGACTTGTGTATACGTCTTTGGTGAATACATGCTTTTTGTCTTTATCAGAAACACTGAATCAAAGGTTGGGTGGTTCCCTTGTTGGTCCCGCTGGTACCGGTAAGACTGAATCTGTGAAGGCTCTTGGTCATAACTTAGGTCGTATGGTTCTGGTTTTCTGTTGTGATGAAACATTTGACTATCAAGCCGTTAGCAGAATATTGATTGGTATCTGCAGAACTGGCTGCTGGGGTTGTTTTGATGAATTCAATAGATTAGACGAAAAAATGCTTTCTGCCATTGCTACCGAAATTGAGAAAATAGAAACATCTTTAGGGGACACAAATTCCAAATATGCCGATATTTTAGGTAAGCAAGTTCAAGTTGATAAAGATACGGGTATATTCATCACTAGTAACCCTGACTATGCTGGAAGATCTACGCTTCCTGATAATATTAAGAACAAATACAGAACTTTTTCAATTGTCAAACCAGATAGCGTTAATATTACGGAAGTTTTACTGACTTCACAAGGTTTCTACCATGCTACCTTTCTTTCGAATAAGCTTGTTCCATTTTTTAAAACAGTGGGTGATAATTGTACTCATCAAGCTCACTATGATTTTGGTCTCCGTGCCCTTAAGACGGTGTTGAGAAATTGTGGTTCTTTAAAAAGACGATCATCTTTAATAAATGAACAGACGTGCGATGCTGAGCTTGAATTGGTGATCAGAAGTCTTAATAATGTGGTGTTGCCTAAACTTGTTCCTGAAGATGAGCCTATATTTGAAGAGCAAATAAAAAGTTTCGGTATAGCTTTAAACCTTTTTGATTCCAATGTCGAATTATTGGATCAATTGAAAGAATCTGCCTCAAAAAAGAATGTTGCTACCACTGATGCATGGTTGAAGAAGGCCTTACAATTGTATGAAATTCAAAATTCCCACCACGGTTTCATATTGGTTGGCAGTCCTGGTTGTGGTAAATCTACAATATTCAATTGTTTAATTGAGGCTATGGCAACGGTTCAGAACAAGGAGAATATCGTCTACAGAATAGATCCAAAGGTTCTAGGTAAGGCTGATCTTTATGGTGACCTAGATTATGCAACTAGAGATTGGAGGGATGGTGTTTTTACTTCTATTTTGAGAAAAGTCAACTCTAATTACAGGGGGGAACAGTCTAAGCAAGTGTGGGTTATCTTTGATGGTGATGTGGATCCGAACTGGGTTGAAAATTTGAATAGTGTTTTAGATGACAACAAGCTTCTCACATTGCCTAACGGGGAACGTATTTCTTTACCCGAAAATCTGAAGATTGTTTTTGAAGTGGACAGTTTGAAGCATGCAACTCCTGCCACTGTCAGTAGATGTGGTATTATATGGTTCAGTTCTGGCATTTATAATATGAAAGATCTTTACAATAAGTCGTTGTTCAATTTCCGAAATAATATTCCACTTGAAAATGAATACATCGAGAATCTAAGTTCCACTGATGTTGGTTTATTGAAGAACGAATATATGCAGGCAATCTCAACAATTCTTCCATCCGAAACTCTTCAGGATATTTGGAATATCGCTCAAAAATATCAACATGTTATGAATAAAAATTATAACCGCTATTTAGATACTTTTTTTACCTTGCTTGAAGTGGGATTTAACAAGTTGCTAGTTTTTACAACAGGGAACCCTGCATTGTCCAGTGACGAATTGACAAATTTTGTTGGAAAACAGATTCTTATAAGTTTAGTGTGGACATTTCTCGGTGATGCTTCACTAGAAGATAGACAATCGTTTTCTACTGATTTACTGAATATCCCCGAATTTGTGAAGTACTCCCAAGAAGTTGTTGAATCATTAATATATTCTGATATTTCACTCCCAGGATTAGATTGGACCTCATATAGATCCAAGGTTCCACAAACCACAATTGAACCTCATATGATCACCCAACCAGATGTTATCATTCCTACTTTAGATACCGTTAGACATGAAGAACTTATCTATTCCCTGATTCATGAACATAAACCTGTTATTTTGTGTGGTCCTCCTGGTTCAGGTAAAACGATGACTCTTATGGCTGCTCTGAGAAAATCTTCACAATTCATTTTTGTCGGTCTCAACTTCTCAAAAGAAACATCACCGGATCAAGTTTTAAAAACTATTGAAATGCATTGTATTTACAAAAAGACTTCAAATGGAACAATCTTGACCCCTTCGATTCCTGGCAAATGGCTTGTTCTCTTTTGTGACGAAATAAACTTGCCGGAATTGGATTCCTATAGTTCCCAAACTACTATATCATTTTTGCGTCAACTTGCTGAACAGACAGGGTTCTGGAATAAGAATACACATGAGTGGGTTTCTTTACAAGATATTCAAATGGTTGGTGCTTGTAATCCCCCAACAGACCCAGGACGTAATGTCTTGACAGATAGATTTTTAAGGCATTGTTCCCTTTTCATGGTTGATTATCCTGGTTCCGAATCATTGCTCCAAATTTACAAAACTTTTAACCATGCATCGTTGAAGTGTGTTCCTGATTTGTTGGAATATACGGATAATTTAACTTCTGCCATGATTTATGTTTATGAAGAGTCAAGGAATCGTTTTAAAATTACTCAAAAAATGCATCAAGTGTATTCTCCAAGAGAATTGACCAGATGGGTAAGAGGTATTTTCGAGGCAGTTAAACAGGTTACAAAATTTGATCTCGATGGCCTTATCAGATTGTGGGGACATGAAGCCTTAAGAATATTTTCAGATAGACTATCAGAAAAACACGAGCAAGTTTGGACCTACGAATTGATTATTTCAGCCGCTTCTAAATTCTTCCCTGGTCTTGAATATTCAGATATTTTGAGCCAGCCAATATTGTATTCCAACTGGTTGAATTACGAATATGGTCCTGTTAATGAGGAAGATTTGTACTCATTTGTTAGTCAAAAATTAAAGATTTTCAGTGAAGAAGAAACTAATGCTTCCCTCATTCTCTCGAGAGATACCCTAGATCATGTTTTAAGAATCGACAGGGTTTTGAAAAATAGTCAAGGTCATTTGATCCTTGTGGGACCATGTAGCAGTGGAAAAACTATATTGACCAAATTTGTTTCATGGATGAATGGTTTAAAAACTTTCCAACTCAATGTTTCCCGAAAGTATACTATACATGACTTCGACAAAACATTACGAAGCTTATTATTCAAAGCTGGTGCTGAAGGGGAGAAGATATGTTTCATTATTGATGAATCCACAATTTTGAATACTGCTTTCTTAGAAAGAATGAATACACTTCTTGCAAATGCCGAAATTCCAGGTCTATTCGAGGGTGATGAATATACGAGTCTTATTTCTGCTTGTTCTAGTAATGCTCAACAACAGAGTCTTTATTTAGAGACAGATGATGAAATATACAGTTGGTTTACAAAGCAGGTTGCTCAGAACTTTCATGTTGTCTTTACAATTAATAATCCTTACCTCGTTGGTGCTCCTCAAATTATTGCTTCACCAGCCTTGTTTAATAGATGTGTTCTCAATTGGATGGGTGATTGGAGTAACGATTCCTATTTGTTTGTTGCTTCAGAACTTTTGAATTCATTACCTATCGACAAATCGGATTATTCAATTCCAGTTTCTTCATCCAAACTAATTTCACAGAACATTGAAACGTACAGAGACGTAGTTGTTGATGCCTTGGTTTTTATTCACCAGTCTCTGGGGAAAATATCATTGTGTAAAGAAATTGAATTCACTCCAGGTAATTTCTTAAACTTGATCAGAAACTTCATTGATATATTTACTAGAAAAGAGAAAGAGCTTCAAGATTATCAAACACATGTTAATGTTGGACTTGATAAATTGCGTGAAACCGTTTTGAAGGTGAAGGATTTAAATGAAAGCTTATCCGAGAAGAAGGTTCAATTGGCTAGAAAGGATAAGGAAGCAAGGGAAACGTTGGATAAAATGATTGTTGATCAGAATGAAGCTGAACGTAAGCAGGATGCCTCGTTTGAAATTCAGGGCCTTTTAGAAAGGCAAGAGAAGAGAATACATGAAAGACGTAAGGGTGTTTTAGAAGAATTGGCTGATGTGGAGCCTTTAATTATTGAGGCACAGCAAGGTGTTCAGAACATCAAGAAACCCCATCTTACAGAATTAAGATCTATGTTAAATCCACCTGAAGCCGTTAAACTCACGTTAGAGTCTGTGTGTATCCTTTTGGGTTACCGAGTTCAGACATGGAGAGATGTGCAGAGTGTGGTCAGAAGCGAAGATTTCATTCCTAGTATTGTTAATTTTGATAGTGAAAAGCATTTAACTGAAGAGATAGCCGGATACATGGAAGTTAACTATATGTCAAGATCCAATTACAATTATGAAGCTGTTAATAGAGCTAGTAAGGCGTGTGGTCCATTATTGTTATGGGCGCATGCCCAACTGAGATATGCAAAAATCATTAAAAAGGTTGAGCCTCTCAGATATGAAGTGATGAAGCTTGAATCGGAGCTTAAACAGACCAAGCAGAAGCAAATTGCCCTGGATGGAATGATTACTGATTTACAGCAAAACATTGAATCATATAAATCCAACTACAGCAGTATCATTCGGGAAGCGGAATCCATTAAGACTCAAATGCAAGATGTTGAATTGAAAGTATTGAGAAGTAATAAATTGATTGAAAGTTTAGGTGAAGAAAGATCTAGGTGGGCAGGAGCTATTCATAGTTTTCAAGAACAGAGACATAACTTGGTCGGTGATTCTATTCTTAGTGCTGCATCAGTTGCATATATCGGGCTATTTGATCAAATTGAAAGAAACCGTATGCTTGGTGACTGGAAAGAAAAGTTAATAGATTCTAATATTTTATTTAACAATAATTTTAACTTTGTGTTATCCGTTTCAAAATCAAGTGACATATTAAGTTGGCAACAATCCGGATTGCCAAATGACGAACTATTCCTTGAAAATGCATCAATTCTCACGTCAAACTCCTCCAACTTATTTTCATTTATTATAGACCCCTCTGGGCAATTTGTGGAATTTCTTGCAGCTGAGACAAGACCTAAACAGCTTGTTGTGGCATCATTTTTGGATAATGGGTATGTGAAACAACTTGAAAACTGCATTAGATTTGGTGGTTCTATCTTAATTCAAGATGGTGAATACTTTGATCCGTTAATTGCTAGAGTTATCAGCAAGGATGTTGAACTCTCTGGAGGAAGAAACTTAGTTAGATTGGGAGAAAAGGCAATTGATTTATCACCAAACTTTAAATTATACATTCATACAAAGGATCCTTCTGTCAAGGTTTTGCCATTCATTGCTAGTAGAATGAATATTTTGAACTTTACATTTACTCCTGCATCTTTAATTACTCAATCATTGAATATTGTTTTGAAACATAAGAATCCAGAATTGGAAAGACAAAGGTTGGCTATTCTTAAGGCAAATGGAGAATGGAAGCAAAAGGTAAATGATTTAGAGCGTGATTTATTATTCTCCCTGAACAACTCAGAGAAAGGTATATTGGATAATGATGATCTGGTTAAAAAGTTGGAAATCATCAAGTCAGAAGTTAGCACAATTAAAATCAAGATGGACGAATCTGAGGGTGTGATTCTTGAAACTGAGGCCAAAATGAAAACTTATGAACCAATTTCTAAGATTTATGCTGAATTATACATGCTTTTGGACAAATTCTGGAATTTGAATTCTATTTACAGATTTTCAGACACGTGTCTTGATAGGTTATTGAATTACGTTCTTGATAAGTTCAAGGGAAAGGATGTTGATTACACAGTTGATTCTTTGGTCAAAGAAGTGTACTGTTCAATATCTATTTCGTTGTTACAAAAAGATAGGGCGGTTTTAAAATCATGTTTGGCTTTACTGAAAAGCGGGAGAGATGGAGCTATTGAGTTTGAAGAATGTACATTAAAGGATGCAATCCAAGAGTCTAGTTTGTTTCTTCTACGTTCGTCAGAAGGTTATGATTCCACTGGAAATATAATAGATATTGCTAATTCTGTGGGACAGAAGGTTGTTCCTTTTGCCATGGGTTCTAGTAAGGGTCAAGAAATAGCATCCAAGTTAATATCAGAAGCTGCTAGAAACGGGTATTGGTTGATTATAGAGAATGTTCAAATGTCATCAGAGTTATTGGGAGAAATGCCAAAGATATATCAAGAATTACCAAATTTTAAGTTGTTTTTAACATGTCAAATTGATTCTAGATTACCAATTGTGTTATCGAAAATGTCAAGACAGATTATCTTTGAAAATGATCCTGGTATTAAGAACAATCTGAAAAATACATTAATCGATGAGAACCCTCATCTATATTTGAATGCTGAATTCAAGCCATTGGAGAGTAAGAAACTGTATTTTGTGTTGGCCTGGATGTTTGCTGTGTTAAAGGAGAAATTGAGATTTGTCCCAATAGGCTTTAGCAAAAAGTATGAGTTCACTGAGAATGATGTCAAATTTTCCAAGAATATCATTGATCAAACCATGAAGAATATTTGCAAGGGAACAAAGACAAATGTTTCACCGGAGGTTATTGCATATGATGTCCTTTATCAATTAATTGGACGTGTTGTGTTTGGTGGTAAAGTTGATGATGATAAGGATTTACACTTTATTATTGACCTTGCAAAACGTTTGTTTGATGTTTCTTTATTTGAAGGTGATTACGATATGTTGGCTACAGTTAATACTGAACATAAATTAATTGCCCCTGAATCTTACAAGTTTGATGATTACAAGGGATGGGTTGATGAATTGCCTGAACTGGAACCAGCAGAGTGGCTAGGGCTACCAAATGGTTCAGATGAAGTTATCAAAGAAGAAGAATCTAAGAGAGTTGCAGAAGAGAGTGAAAAATTGTATGAAGATGTAATCAGTTGTTTCTGATTTTCTTTTTTTTTTCTCAATATATAAGGCATGTACTTGTTACGCTTTTTTAAGTATCTATTATGTCTATTATGGTTAGAATTATCAATGTTATATTATTTATTATATGTATTCTATTCAACTTAGTATATAATAGTAGTGATAATAGTATAGTTTAAGTGAAGAAGAAACTCTTCGCTAATTTTTTTCTTTTTGAGAGAGAGAGGGCGGGGTGGGGTGTATATAAATTATTATAATATAATGTATGTATCTGATATCAGAATTACAAGCAGTTGGCACTAGATTATTTCAGTAATCTTATTTAGTTTAAGGAGGAAAGCATTAAGATTCATTGACGGTACTATACATACATACACACAATACACAATTATGGTTTGGTTTTGGTCTAAGAAAGAGTCTTCAAAGGACTCAGCAGCCGTTGCATCAGCACATGGGGATGCTAAAGATTTGAACCTACCTCCGGATTTGGCTAATTACTTGGAACAGAAGGAATCCAACTTGAGTGATAGAGAGTTTAAGAAACTATTACAAAGGCAGCACAGTGAGAATACGCAGACTGTGAGTAGTACTGCGGATTCAGCAACGGATAAAGTCAAAGAGGCATTGCTAGCGTCATCAACTACCAACAAGGCCGACACAAACACTGCCGACACTACTGCCAATACAACAACAATAACTACACCAAGCAGGGATGTACCACTTAATTTTGAAAAACCATCGGAGTTGATAGTTGCTAGACATCCTACGAAATACACAGACGTGCAGAATGACACATATAAGAGAAGTAATCCCCAAAGAGAGGCCATTTTGACGAATTGTTCAGAGCATCAGTTTAATTTCTTTGAATGTTTGAAAAAGCAATCAACTCTCTCGAAGTTCATGGGAAGAGACTCTGAGTGTGATAAACTTGCTGAGTTTTTCTACACCTGTTGTAATGTGCAGAAGATGGCATTTGTGATGTTTGACTACCCTAGCTTGGATACCATTGAGGAGATGCAAAGTGCGCAGGCGAGAATAGACAGAGCATTTAATGGTACTTTCAATAGCATGGATGATATCAAAGATGATACCAAGTATTTCAATTACACTAAGGAATTGAAGCAAAGTCGAGAGGAATACTTTAACAAGTTTGGTAAATAAGTTTAAGTGACCTTAAGTGGATTTGTCGTCATTCATTGTAGAATTCGCATGTACATACAATAAATAGTAGTATATATGATATATTACACTGCAAACTTAAATAAATAATAATGATCAGTTATTAATAAACAAAAAGTAAATAATAATATTAAAAATATTAAGAAGCATAGCTTCAAAATGTATATTTTAAGCTTCACAATGTATAAATAAAATAAAATATGGTTATCAAACTATAAAAAAGATATATAGGAGGGAATGGAAAACAAATACTTGTGAAGACTAAAAGAAAGTGACTTATAAAAACAAAACTGTTCAAAATGAACAAAAAAAAGACAACAAAAAAGTAGTGGGGACAAGGGGAGAGAAAAATAAAAAGTAACGATAGAAAAATGATTGTAAATTTGTAATTAATTATTAAGTTGATGGTAAAAATGATTAAAAAATGTTGTGTTTTTTGTTTGTATCAAAATCAACATTAAATCTAAGAGGACTTTTCGTGGGAAGTGGACACTCTTCTCATAGCGACCAAGAAATCTTCAACAGATCTACCCTTTGGCTTCTCGTGTAATGGTTGACCGTTCATGAACTTGTCGAACTTTTCAGAAGTAGACATCATGAAGTAAGCACCACCCAAGACACAGAAGGTACCGAAAGACCAAATCCAAACTCTGGTAACGGTAACAATATCGTTCCAGTTTTGGGACCACCAACCGAACAAAGTGAACATGGTAGCAATGATATCAACAGCCAAGACAGCACCGGCTAATTGCCAAGATGGACAAGAAGACCAGAAAGGACCAACAGCTCTGGTGATGAAAATCAACCAGTTTTCAGTCAAGGAAATTTGTAAGAACAAAACACCATCGATAGAACCGAAATTTTGAATGATACCACCCTTAGACATGAACATAGTAGTCAAGGTAATCCATGAACCGATAGCTAAGATAATACCCATAACAATGGACATACCCCATAATCTTGGCAAGTTCCACTTAACTGGCTTCATATCGTATGGAGCGTTATCGTAAGCAATGGCCAAAGTAGCAACATCAGCGAAAATAGCAATGAAAACAACTAAATCAATGTTCAAGGAGTCGTTCAAGATAGTCATCCATAGACCTAAGAACAATTCTAAATGTAAGGATAAGGCAATTCTATAAACAACATAAGCGTACATTCTGTGGAAAATTTGTCTTGAAGTCTTTAAGGCATCAATAATAGCAGATAAACCAGGAGCCAAGAAAACAATATCAGCAGCAGATCTAGCGGCATCGGAAGCACCTTCGACGGCAATACCAGTATCAGCCTTCTTTAAGGAAGGAGCATCGTTAACACCATCACCAGTCATGGCAACCAAGAAACCTCTTTGTTGCAAGATTTCAACGACATTATACTTATGTTGTGGGAAAACTTCAGCGAAACCATCGGCATTTTCAACGAAATCGTATAATTCAGAACCAACCATATCACCACCACCACCTAGACCTAATCTCTCAGCGTCGTAGATGTTGGTACCTAAACCTAATTGTCTACAAGTTTCCTTAGCGATACCAACGGCATCACCAGTCAACATCTTAACTCTTAAACCTAAAATCTTAGCTTCGTTAACAGTCTTGGCAGTATCATCTCTTGGAGGATCCATACATGGCATAATACCTAGAATTTCCCAGTGACCTTCACCTCTCTTTCTAGCAACACCTAAGGATCTGAAACCTCTGGAAGCAAATTCAGCAACCTTGTTTTCATAGTTCTCTAGGACATCTTCTGGAATTGGATGATCTTCTTGGACAGTCTTTAAAACGAATAATGGGGCACCCTTAACACAGATGATTCTTTCACCCTCTGGGGATTCAACAAAAGCGGTAACCTTCTTGGAAACAGGATCGAAAGGTTGGAATTCCAAAACCTTGTACTTAGTCAAAGCAGCTCTAGCTCTTGGGTAAGAAATCAAGGACTTCAAGAAAGCCTTATCAATAGCATCTAAACCCTTCTTCTTTCTGGAAGCAGCCAAACAAGCAGTCAACATCAAGTCATCTGGGTCAACACCTTCAACAGTGTATGGTTCGTGCAAGGATAACTTGTTCTTGGTTAAAGTACCGGTCTTATCAGAACACAAGATTTCGACACCAGCCAAGGATTCAATAGCAGACAATTTTTGGACAATAGCTTGCTTCTTAGCCAAGTAAGCAGCACCGACAGCCATGGTAGTGGTAACGACAGCTGGTAAACCAACTGGGACACCAACAATGGTAATAGCTAAAGAGTATCTCAATAATCTGACAATTCTGACAGTTCTGTAGAAACCACCAGTCCAGACAACTAACAAGGTAACAATAACCAAAACTAACAAAATAGTACCAATACCGTTCAAAACTTCAGTGAAATGACCGGAACCACCAGAAGCCTTGTTAACCAAAGCAGCAGCTCTACCAACGAAAGTAGAATCACCAGTGGCGGTAACAATCATCAAAGCTTCACCTCTCTTAACAGTAGAGGAGGAGAAAGTTGGGTCACCAGTGTGCTTATCAACAGCCAAGGATTCACCAGTAATAGCAGATTGATCAACTTGTAAGAAACATTCTTCAGAGACTAATCTACCATCAGCTGGGATGACAACACCATCTTCCAATTGCAAGATATCACCAGGAACGACATCGGCGGCACCAACTTCAACAGCAGCACCATCTCTAATAACGATAGCAGAGTTGGCTAAAGTCTTCTTTAATTCATCGACAATGGAACCAGCTTGGTATTCTTGAATGAAACCAACACCAGCGTTCAACATTAACAAAGCACAGATAACACCGAAATCGACCCAATCTTCTAAACCAGCAGCTAAAATAGCGGCAGCTTCCATAACGAATTGAATTGGACCGATAAAGAACATACAGAACTTAAGAATCATATTCTCCTTTTCTTCAGCCATTTGGTTCAAACCATACTTCTTTCTTCTCTTGTGGACCTCGTCGGTAGTTAAACCACGGACTGGGTCAGTTTGAAGTTGTTCCTCTGGAACAACCTTGAAAGAAGCGGCATCAGCTTCTTCAGCTTCTTCTTCATCTTCATCATCACCACCGTGATTGGATTGTAAATCGTTAACTAATTGATCGATATCTTCTTCTTCATCTTCATCTTCTGGTAAAGGAGCCTTTTCCTTGGTAGGTTCAGTAGCAGACATCTTCCTTTTTTGTTTTCTTTTCTTTTAAAATTTCTGTGTTAAAACGTTATTATAATATAAATATATATAAATTTCGTTCAATTCCTTTTTTTATGTTCTATTTAGAATTGAATTAGTTTATATAAAAAATTGATTATTATTATTTCAAATTGTGTTGCTATATTTTACTTTCAATAAAAACAGCCAACAGTTATAAAAAAACAATAACGAAAGAGATTGAGTTATGAGTGGGAATCCAGGAATTAAAAAGATAGTTAAAACTATTTGATTGATTTTTTTGTAAAAGAAAGGAAAGCAATACTAAAAGAAGAGGAAAGAGAAAGGAAAAGAAAGGAAAAGAAAGAAAAAGAGGAAAAAAAGAGAGGAAAGGAAAAGAAAGAAAGAGGAAAAAGAGGGAAAACAGCAAAAGTAAATTAAAAACAACCAAGAGAGGAGGATTTGGTAAGAGTTATAAAAAAATTCCAACACTCTGAGACAGCCAAAAAAAAAAACAAAAACAAAAACAACTTTGTTGAAATGGAAATGGAAATGGAAATAGAATTGGTAAATTTACTTTATTAAGTTTATCGACACTTTTAAAAAAGTTAAGCCGACAACAATAATAATATTAAATAATAGAATAACAGAAACGTACACTTGGAAAAAAAGAAACGAGTCGACAGGTGTCCACCATATATGAGGTGTTTTCCGTTTATTCTGTCGTTTCTTTTTTTGTTACGTATATATGTATATACATACATTCTATTTATTCCGACTGCATGTTTTTTTAGCTTTCTTTCTGTCGGCCATCGGAGTTGTCCTCTACAGTCTACCGGAAACAATAAACTTTGTTTGTCAGCCAACAACTGTCTCTCGGGTCGGGTCGGTATGAAAAAGAATGAACTAGTGCTTGAAGAAAAAGAAAAAGTTAGACCGGAC
>PPHW02000051.1:0-103247 GCA_003705225.2 Ambrosiozyma vanderkliftii
TCTGTCTTCTTGCTTCCTACTTCTACCAACTGTTAGGCATATCTTCTTTCTATAAATCTATTATTCCAGATCAGTCATTTCTCCATTTCTTGTATTTGACTTTGATGGAGTCACTTTAAGTGCTATATGAAAGCTTAAAATTGTAGTGTTAAGAATTTAGTATTAAAAATGTTTGAACACCATGATTTTTGTTTGGTTGCAACCTCTGACTTCTATACATGGAAAATCAGCAACTGCAGTTGGTAAGTGTATATTATAATAGATGCCGTTCTTGAATTGAAAAAAAAAGGAGGCAGTTACAGAAAATTGCTTTTAGGTAGCCGGTCCTCTTCCTCAATTTAGGTAAGTGTGTTTTATTTCCATATATACAACTATACCACTATCAAGCCATTTGTCGAGTTGTTCGTTAAGAGCAATAATTAATTCTACCTCATAATTAATTTCAGTAGTGAAATGGGTTTCCAAGTATATATTCCTCCAGAGAGTTATCCGTATTAAAGACTATTGAGTATGAGTATAAGAAGAGGCATATATAGGCTGACATACTTTCTTAATTGTACGATCACATTCACCTCCTTAAACTCATAATATAGTGTTCACATCAATTAATTCAGAATTAGAAACTCAGTGTTTTCCTTTATTTGTTAAGTTGCCTGAACTACAATATACAATTGGAATATGACTCAGAAGAGGAGAAATACTTTCAGGGTAGAACTAACCTCCGAGAAGACTTGATATCAGTAAATGAGATTTGTTCCAGGTGAAATACCCGTAGGTCATGCTTGCTTTCAAGATGAAATATTAATGTGGACGACTAATTGAGTGAATAAATAAATGTTACCATATTGATAAATTATAACCATCATAAAGCAATTAGATTTTGCCTTTAAACAACATCCAAGTATAAGATCTTTCATATGGTTAGTTATCGTTAATTCAACTCCATTATTGTTGTCGTCCCCAAAATAAAGTCGATCGACTTATAATTAGGGTTTAACGAACGTGCATAATTATTTTTTACCATACAAAATTTTCGATTACCAAATTCCTTACGTAAGCAAGGATGGTAGCTCCAAGCTACTTTTGAGAAAGAGTAATCGTTCCCAGAATGCACAGGTTAGATGCAGGCAATTCAATTTCATAAATAGCATATCACTGATCTAAACTATCTATGGATAAACTTCACCAAAATTTAAAGCAAAACTAAACGGTATTATGGTACAATGAAATGTGATGGTACTGGCCTAAATGATGTAAACCAATAAGAAAGTTAATTCTTGTAGAAATACATAATTCAATGTAGTTGATGTGCTATAAAGTTACTGACATAATACCACAAATCCATTAATTATATATATAGTGTTTCTATCCAATTATTAACTCGTATAACTGAATAAAGTAGATGATCAGAAGACAGAAGAGAAGAAAAAACATAGTTCTGAAACACATAATTGTTTATCGTTCATTTATGTACATACAAACTTACATATTCTTATTCGGTAGTTGATCGATATTTGAACCAGAATGACAGTTTTATTTTAAACTATATTTTCCCATACTCCGATCAGTATATGAACCACAGTCTTAAACTATATAAATATAACGGCTTACGTAAGCAATGATACAATTTTGATCGACGATTGTAATAGTACCATCTCATTATTAATCAATATTTAACTTAAGATATATACCGTATAGTGGTAGTTTAACATCTGATATATTTGCATCTCATAATAAGTATCCCTGGCGTATTTGTAATAAATTGTTAATGAATTCTCCTAACAAATTAGCTTACGTAATATCTGACGTAATTTTTTATTTCGAGCATCTCTGGGTGTATTGAACCAGGACCATCGAAATTCCCAAAACCGGTCGAATAGTCCAACGGTCTGAGACATTTTCTTTTTTCAAACCCCGAGGGTCCCAGGTTCAACCCCCATCGTGAAATGCGAAAAATCACGAACTTTACATGCCCATAGCTCACGCTACAGACAAGCTACGAACGATCTGAAAAGACAGAATCACTATTCCGGAGCAGGGCTATCTAACGAATATATTAGCTAAGCCATATCGTAAATTCGTCGAAATTTTGGACCTGCGGGTTTAAGCGCTCATATCGGGTATAAGAGGAGAAGTGCATGATTGGGATGTCTCGGGCATGCTTAACTATAGGCAAAAATAAACTTTGAGCCCCACACAGCCTTTTTTCAAAAAATTGGATTTTCAAAATTGAAAAAAATTGAAAAAAAAGTCAGGGAGTTTTCAATTTCTTGCTTTTATCGGATATTTGGTCCGAAAACAGAGATGATGTGGTAGACATAAATTAAAGCCCAACTTGATGTTTAGTCAATGGATTTAATTTTTGCTTGAAAACAATTCCTATAAGAGTAAAATTTAGCCCTTATAAATAATTTCATGGTCCAACTAACAGATAAGGACAAACTATTTTATTCAGTGTGTGAAAAATCCTGATAGGGATCCACTTTATATGGCCAGTTTGAAAGTTGAAAATCCTGGCATCACCACCAAAAAAAAAAAAACGCCATTTTGGAAACTTTTAAAATTAGTATGGGCTCTCTTAAGATTAGTATGGGGATCTTAATCTTGCACAGCCATCAAGTGAAGGGATCACGTACTCTCTAGCCATAGTGAAAAGTATTTGTATCTGAACGTATCAAAGAAGATATGGATGGGTGTAATAATATATGGCTTATGAATTGTCTAGCTAATAGAGTCAATTGTGTGTTGAAAGGTAGCGTAGGCTTCGGAACAGTAGTTAGAAATATTGGAAGAGTGAACAACCCGTCTTACGAATAGTTAGACAATGCAAATGCAAAGTGTTAGGTATGGATTGGAAGGAGTGGCCTCCAAGTAGCAAAAAGGACCCACCACAGAGTAAAAATCGGGGGAATACAATTGAAATAATCAGACATTAGTTTCATAGGATTTTTGATCATAACAGGAGAGTGGGTTCTGAGAGAGGGCAGCTTGAACTGATATTTAAGTTGGAGATTTGAAAGTAAGAAGTTTCCTCTGGTTAAGTGGGAACATGATTAATTCGGGAATAGAGGTATGTGATTAATAGGAATCATTTGCTATGGGGTAACACCTATTGGTAACAGAAACTGCAATAATGGCAGGATTTAGTAGTGGAGAAGTGGTTTTATGAAGCAAAGTTGATTGCGTTGAACCTTCTCATCCAAGTAATATTATAAGGACATGATCACCGATTCGGTCTTTCATTAGAGTACTGAATAGATGAGAATAATCATAATCTAATGGTGTGATGGTGTGATGGAAGAAAAAATCGTTAAAAGTAGCATGTTCAATTTGAAAGAGTTGAGTTTGAGCTGAGAAGAAAAGCTAGATAAGGCTGTGCAACTACCCTCTCATATTTTAAAATTAATTTGTTGAAGCATACATAACCAATCTATATATATATAATGTGCTGTTTTGCCTCTCCCCAGTTAGTCTGTTGGTTGATTGTACATACAAGTATCTTTTGTATTTTTCCAATAGCTAACTACATAAAGCGTATTATTAGTTATATATTCATTCCATTGAGCACTTGACAGTCACGCAGGCACATATATTTTACATTTCAACCTTATCAATTGGATAAAAAAGAACACATAACATAACTATACACATAACATAAATATAAACATAACATTACCATAACATATCTAGAAATACATAATCAGCACAATGGAAACACACGGAGAAAGACTGTTCAGATTCCCAGTACTCAAATTCCCAAACTCACAGACATTTAAAACTATATCGATTTACCTATCCGGTGCGTTGTATGCATTGGGGTTCTGGGCTATAGTGGATGCATCCATTTACTCAAAGACTGTTAATGCGTCACTTGTCCATGTGACATTCATTGACTGGATCCCATTCATCTGCTCCACTTTAGGAATGATCATCGTCAATTCCATCGACAAGGCCCAGTTGTTGAATGCTGAAGGATTCGGTGCCGGTGGTGGATTGCAATGGCAAGCAAGATTGGTTTTGTTTATCGGCTTCTCCTTGATGGCTGTTGGTATTGCCGGCTCATTCTTGGTTTTGATTTTAAAGTTTTTGATCAAAGGTTTCAATTCGTTTCCTACCTTGGGTATGGGTGTGGAGAATGTTGCCGCTAATGCTTGTGCCATGTTGAGTTGTATTGTTTTATGGATTATCCAGAATGTTGAAGATGATTACAACTATTCTTTATCCCTATGATTAATTAATACAACTTTGTAATTCTAGTTTTTTCCCCACATTTTCATTCGTAGAGGTTACCATCTCTATATCAATCTACCATTTTTTCTGTTTGGTGTTCTATCAAATCGCTGATAATTGTTTTAGTTACTGCAAAAGATAAGTAAAGTTATTTATATATATATTATCTATTTAATAAAATAACTTTGTTAAATATAAAAGTAAAAGAAGGTAATGGAATTAGAGAGATTAAAAAATATTAAAAGAAAAAGTATTAACTAAATATTTATCGTTGTACTACAGTTAAGAAAAAAATATAAAAAGAGAAAGAAAGAAGGGGGTTGAAAAAAAAGGAGTCTAGAAAAGAAACCCGATACATTATAATGGTTTGTTGGGGACAAAACAAAACAAAAAGATCCAAAAGGATAAGGCAAAATAATTGGTAAAAGAACGGGGAAAAAACAGACAGACAGATAGATATTTATAAGTATGTTTGTAAAAGAAAGCAATTATTACGTGAAGGGTCATACCAGCGATATTTAACATCATCTAAAGCGACTTAAGAAAACTTCTTCGTGAAATAGAATGTAGTAAATAATGGAGAGAGAGAATTAGAGGAAGAGAGAGAGAGAAAAAATGCATCATTATTCATGTTGTATCAGGTTAGCCTGGTCGGTGTGTGATGGCTGTTGTATGTTGGGTAAGCATACACTATTTATCATGGGTTATTAATTTATCAATTATGAATATGTATGTGACTATGATTGAGAAGGGAACAAAAAAAAGAGAGGGGGGGAGAGAAAGAGGTAGGAAGAAACCATCATTGAGACAATGGAAGTATATGCTCAGCTTCATTACGTAAAATGCTCAATTCATAGTCACTGAAGTTGTATAATATGTTTTTGACTGGAATGTCTCCCTCGGCGGTTCTAGATGACACTTTAAACGAAGGTGATCTCAGAGGTTGGAAAAATTCATGGGCCATAATCTGTCTTGGTTTCAATCTATCTTGAGGTCTGTATACAAGCACCTTCATAAGTAAATCGATTGCCGCTGGAGAGGCCAACACAAATGCATTGCGGAATCTATCAGATAAATTGGATGTAAAAGTCTTATGGGAATAAGTTGGTCCATTGTAGCTTGGGTTTGATTCATATATGAAGTGTTTGTCTGGGGCACCCAACACCTTGGCAATTTCCCTCAGTTGAAGCATTGGATCATGTCCTTGGAATACAGGAGTACCCATAAACATCTCACCAATGACGCATCCTAAACCCCAGATATCAATTTGGGTGGTGTACAATTGACAACCAACTATAAGTTCTGGAGCTCTGTAGTATCTTGAACAAATATATGACACGGATGGTTGGTTGTATTCCAGTTGCTTTGCGGAACCAAAGTCACAGATCTTTAACACCAATGTGTCTGGGTTGATTAAAATATTGGAAGGTTTGATATCTCTATGACATATACCAAAACTGTGAAGGTAATTCATACCTCTAGCTATTTGGAATGAGTATATTTGAATGTGAGGCTCCTGTAATATGAGCTTTCTAGTGTGAAAGCTTTTAATTTCATTTTGTAATGTACATGGTAGAGACTCCATAACCAAATGTTGGTATAGTTTCCCCTTATCCTTAGGGTTTGGATAGTTAAAGAAGAATTTCAATGACACAACGTTGGGATGTGATGTCTTTCTCAATATTTCCAACTCTCTGCTTTTATACTCTGTCTGTGCAGGCACTTTCTTGATGGCAAATGGTCCTAGTTCCTGTGGTTTCGATGATGAAGACGAAGACGCATCTCTTAAAGTCGCCAACGTCACCGTTCCGAAGGCGCCTTCACCTATTTTGGCGAGTTCCCTAACAACCATTGGCTTTGTGACATTGGTGTTGTGTTCAGTCACAGCATTGACTAAGAATTCTATCGCAGCCATCCTTTAGGTATATGTATAATTGTGTAACAGTATGATATATATATATATAGAGAGAGAGAGAGAGAGAGAGAAATTGATTAGTTGACTAATTGCTATGTTAATTAAAAAAAAAAACAAATATCGGAACCCTATGTTTGCGTGTAAAAAATGGTTTGAGTCAAATTAATGTTTATTTGTTTTATTTATGTATCTATTTATTTATTTTAATCTATCTCAATTATGATAAATATATTGAAATATATAGAAATATAAATGGATAAATAAAGATGTAAAAGGGTGGTTAGTTTGGTTTGTGTATGTTTTTTTTTTCTTAGTTTTATAGTTTTTAGACTTGTGCTTGTGCTTATGTGTGGTTTGTTGTTATTATATAATATAATATGATATATTATTTATATACATAACATATTTATTTATATGTGGTGGGTGCGTATTTTAGTTTGCACGGGCACAGCACCAGAATGGCAGGCGCTCACTGCACTCACACACACACACACACACATACACAGATACATACTACACATTTCAAAGCAAGCACGTACAAGGCACAGTGGTTTCTGGGTACACGTAAATTTTTCATTTGAATAGGTTCATTTTGGTTTATTTACGTAGTTTCAGTTTCATGTTTTGTTTATATTTCATATATATATCAGAAGGAAGGTCTGATTACATGTTCTATATATAGAACCTATTTTGACACATAATAAATATCGCTGCGTAACTGACTACGTACTAATGGATTTGAAAGGTCTGCCAATGGAGAAGGAGGAGGGGCTATTTAATCCTCTATTACATATATATATATTATTGCATATCAATATTAGTATTCAATTGATAAACGATGGCATGAACTATCAGTCAAAAAGGAAAGTATTTACTTATCCCCTTCCCTTTGCATTTTTGATTATTTGAAAAACTTGATCTCTTTAAAGGGATAAGATAGAGGGGAGGGCAATAAGGCAGTATATAATAGAACTGATAATAGAACTGATAATAAAGATACAATAAAAGAATAATCTGAGATTTTTAGAGATGTACGTTTTAAAATGCTAGAAGGGGAAACGTGTAACAGTAACTTCAATTAAAAAGGCATTTTTATATACATAAGCAACTAACTAACTAACTAACTGACTAGTAAAGCAATATTTTTAATATAAATATATCTTTATTAGCTATCTATAACCCCTATTATCAAGATAGATGACGGATTAATCTCTAGATGTGAACTGAAACCATTGATATAAGGTCGAACTCATGAAATGTAGGTAAACATATATATATATATATAATAGGCTCCCCTTTAAGTTTTCAACTGGTGTACAGGTGTAATTTTCCTGAATTTCTCAATTTTTCAACACATCTCCAAATTTTTGAACATTTATGTATAATTAATGTAGTACAAACACATACACATATATATACATATAAATACACATACATGTATTGGTAACTGATATTAAACATCTCCAATACAAAATAAAAACACATAAAAATACATAAACACAAGATGTTTAAGAATATAATACGTGCCACAACAAGAAAACCATCGAGTTTAAGATGTATGTATCTGTTTATTCTCTCTCGACCTGATCCTTCCCTCTCCTATATATATATATATATCAACTGATTTTGCTAGTTGGGGTGGGTTGGGAATGTTCTATATTAGTATATCATTGAATTATATATACTAACATATTTTTACTCTTATTCACTGACTTTTCCTTTTTCTTATAGTATTCTCCACAAATAGACCATTACTAAATGAAGAATTAAGTTCCACAACCACGATCGGCTCAGCATTAAATGCATCGTCTGCTGCTGGTCAAGCAAAGCAATCATCAACAACACAACAACCACAAGCAAAGCAATCAAAGATGGTGACATTGAAATACGTCATGCATTGTAGATTCAGAAAGAATAACACATTTATCACATTGAACAAGGTTGAAATGGATCAAAATTATGAATTCAACAACCCTGACCTCTCATTCAACGACAAAGTGTTGTACTATCTAACCCTACCACAAAAGGTCATAATCTCTCAATCCACTGGTTACGTTGGTTTCAAGCAAGCACAAAGAGGTGAATACGAAGGTGGTTTCCAATTGACTTCTCATGTCTTCAAAATCATCAGAGAGAAGGGATTATTAAAACAATGTCCAAACTTGGAAATCGTTATCAGAGAATACGGAAAGGGTAGAAAGGCTTTCTTTGATGTCTTGAAGGGTAAAGAAGGTACTGGTATCAGAGACTGTGTTACTAAATTAAGTGATATGACTTCTATCAAGCATGGTGGTGTTAGAGGTCCAGCTAGAAGAAGACTTTAGTTTGTGTGTATATATATATATATTTTTACTTCTCATACTAGTTCTGCTTGCTAACTCCTTGTAAATACTAATTATTCTTTTCATAACATTTTGTGTATTTGTTTGTAAATTTACAGCTTCATGCTAATAAGAATACTAATAGTAATGACATCCTCTATAGGAAATACCACTTTACATGTAGAGCACAGCCATACCGATGTTAAATAATTATTATGATAGTCACGTGTATATATTAAGGGTTTGATACAAACCCTCACGAAGATTACTCGCGCCTGGTAGCTCTACCGTCGTTAGCCCCCCTCCTGTCCTCCGTCTCTGCCTCTCTGTCCCTCTCCTTGGAAAAGGTGAGAGGGCCTTTACTGTGTGGGTGGTACTGTCTCTTACTACTCTGGCTGGGAAAATTTTCCAAACAAAAAAATTAAAGATTTCAATATTGAAAAGAGGTTTTAAACAGTTCTTTGACCTTTATACACAGTTAATACATAAAACAACCTTCATATTTAACATATATATATAATTAAAGATGGCTCCAAGTATGTCATGATCTAGAAATCAACTGTGGAACTGGGAAAATTATGAACTACAACATCGCAAGCAAGGTGTATTTGAAGAAACATCTAAAAGAGATACACAGAGACAAATTACATTTGAAAAGTCTAAGGAAAGATACCAATAGAATAGAACATATGAAATAAATGATTGAAAGAGATTACAAATATCGTATCATTGTATAAGAATAATGAAAACAACATACAATAAACCATCATGGATTGATGAGAACAAGATTAGGAATATGTACTATTACATTGAATCGAGTTAACATGATCAAGACACAACATTGTAATACTTGGAAATGGAAATAACAACAGTTACTATGAAATACGAATAGATGGAAAGACTACAAATATACAGCATGTTTATTCATTTCAATTTGGGTAATTCGAAATTGATTGATTGATTGG
Source organism: Ambrosiozyma vanderkliftii (assembly GCA_003705225.2). Classification (NCBI taxonomy): domain Eukaryota; kingdom Fungi; phylum Ascomycota; class Pichiomycetes; order Pichiales; family Pichiaceae; genus Ambrosiozyma; species Ambrosiozyma vanderkliftii. Next base: position 9,432 of record PPHW02000051.1, read on the forward strand.
AATTTATGATTAATTTCCATGAACTCGACATACATCTCTACAACAAACAGGCTTTATCAACTGAAATGTATAGATGTTTTCTGTGTCTATTTCATTCACATATAGCTTCGTGTGAGTGAAATTAGTCATTCAGTAATCTATTTACATATATTTGCAGGATAATACCCCCACATGATAAGCTCAAGCATATAATAATTTGTTCATATTGCACACCGATCTCCTGTTCTCTCAACATCCTTATATAACACTATCACTGTCACTGTCACTGTCACTCTCTGTATTTTTGACAGAATACACCTTATTGCATTGTTTCCAGTTTCTAAAATATCCTTATTCCACGTTTTCAGAAGTCGAATTAAATATATGAATTTTAAAATACTAACATGAAAATAAAACATTATTGTTTTTAATATTATTATAGCTACTAAGGCTCAAGCTGCTAAGAAGGCTGCTATTAAGGGTACTAACTCTTCCAAGACTTTAAAGGTCAGAACTTCTGCTTCCTTCAGATTACCAAAGACTTTGAAGTTAGCTAGATCTCCAAGATACACCAAGTCTGTTCCACATTACCCAAGATTCGATGCTTACAAGGTTATCGTTGCCCCAATCACCTCTGAAACCGCTATCAAGAAGGTTGAAGACGGTAACACTTTAGTTTTCCAAGTTGACTTGAAGGCCAACAAGTACCAAATCAAGCAAGCTGTTAAGGAATTATACGAAGTTGATGTCTTGAAGGTTAACACCTTGGTTAGACCAAATGGTACCAAGAAGGCTTACGTCAGATTAACCGCTGACCACGATGCTTTGGACATTGCTAACAAGATTGGTTACATCTAATGGTTATGTGTTTTATTATTCTATAATATTTTCTATATGCGTTTTTTTTATATTAGATATATTCTATATTAACTCTCACAACCCTCCTCATCACACCCTTTTAATAAAAAATTTCTCACATTAACAGTATATTAAACAGTATATTAAAATAATTAAAAAGATAGCTACTTGTAATATTAATAATTTAATAGTGTTAATGATGTTTTGTTATTAGAAAGTTATTTAAATGTAAAATAGAAAGTAAACCAATTAGGGATATCACAGGAATAAAAAAAAGTAGGAATGAAAATATTTTTTAATAAAACACTAAAACGTCAGAAGTAGAGAAAGGGGAAGGGAAAATAGAATAGAAAAAGATACGGTGTGAAAAATAAGAATGTAAAAAGTTAGAAAAAAAACAAATAGTTGTATGAAAAGATAAATAATGTGTCTTATTAAAACACTATTATAACAAGGTGGTTAAGGCCAATCCTAATGCAAACAATAAACCACCAGTAGCGATTTCATGGGTTGCACCAGCACCCTTAGAAGATGAGGATGATGATGAAGCGGCAGACGAAGATGAAGCGCCAGATGAGGCAGATGATGAAGTGGTTTTGATAGCAGTTGTCACTTGAGCGTTGATGGTGTTAGTTGGATTGATAGAAATACTGTAATCACTGGTTTCATTGCTATCCTCACCAGTGATAGTATAATTACCAAGGTTGGTGAAATCAACAATTTTACCAACATTAGTCACATTCAAACCATAAGCGATAAGGTCAGCAGCACCAGATGGGGCATCTGGTAAGTCAAAGTCAGCATCAAACTTGGAGTACATTTTTTCAATCTTGGTAGAGTTACAAATGGTCCATTCTGGTTCTTCAACATCGGAAGAACTAATATCTGGGATAGTGGAGTTACCGAATTGATACTTCAAGTTTGTGTAATCTTCTGCAACTTCCACTGAACCATCAGAGGAGATATCAACTAAACCGTATTCAGAATCTTCTTCTGAATATTCATAGATCAAACCACCACTTAGGGTGTTGACTAAACCACCAAAGACACCTTCGGAAACTTCATCAAATGTTCTTGGAGTGTTTTTGTTACAACCATATTCAGAGAATAACACTGGGATTGTTGTATCTTCAAAGGTTGTGTTAACAGTACCATAACCGGATGTGTCCCAATCTGAGGAACCAGAACACCAAGAATAAGAGTTAAGACCATAGAAATCGGATTTAGAATCATCATCATCGTCTCCATCAATGTTACATTGGAAGTAGGCCCACATAGCTTGTCTCATTTGATCACTTTCAGCAGCAGAGTAACCGACAGGAATTGTTCTATTAGCGTTGTTGGAAATATATTGTTTCATATCTCTTTGAACAGCTCTGATGTACTTAGGATCCTTACCAGCAGAGGAATCATCATTGATAACCTCATTACCGGAGAAGAAACCCAACAAGTTTGGATAGTTCTTGAAGGCTTCAATTCTCTTAAAGACATTGGTCAAGTAGGTGAGTGTATATGTGGAACCTGGGTCTGCTCTGTTGATGTATTCACCAGTTTCACCAGAGTTAACATCTAACAAAACATAAATACCAGCAGCATTAAAAATGGACATACATTCATCGTGGTTCAAGTCTGGGTTAGCAGAGTAAACTCTAATAGTGTTAGCACCTAATTCTTGTAACAAGTAGGCATCTCTTAAGCAAGCATCACTTTCAGACAAAACATCGGATGAGCTGTCGGATGTATAACCAGAAGATCCACCTGGTTGGTAGTCAACACCCTTGATGAAGAAAACTTCACCATCATCACCTTCCTTAGCAGCAGGTTTGATGAATCTCTTACCGTCAATTTCTATTGGGATAAGAGCATCAACTGTGGAGGAAGCATATAGCAGTGAAAGACAAACAGAAGATAAAACAGATCTTTTAAAGCAAACCATATTTTGACAAGAGAATGTAGATTGTGATTATATATGATATATATATATATATATAACTGTGTGTGTGATATCTCAGACAGAAAGGGATCAGGTATAGTAAATCAGAAAACCATTAAAAAAGGGAAAACAAACCTCAAATTTATGAAAACAGCCTTTCCAATAAACATTCAAGTAAAAATAAACAAACACGCCCTGAAGCGACGCGGTTAAATCGACAGACCTCTCGAAACGACGATCATATCTAGTCACGTGCAATATAATTGTAACATCTCTACACCGGACGATCTAGAAGCGATCAACACTTTGGATGGCAAAATAATAGTTAAACATCAACCAAGAAACAGAGCTTTCATACTTTAAGGTCTTGGATTTAATTCTGTGTCAATTCAAATCCATTCGATTCAATTCTATTTCTAATTAATTCTCAGTCAGTTTAAATTTAATAAATCGGATAAATATGTCAAGAAGATACGATTCCAGAACCACCATATTCTCTCCTGAGGGAAGACTTTATCAAGTATGTAATACTTTACTACACATGTGGTTGATTTCATCATAAGAAACCTTTGAAAAACAACTCCCCTTTCACTCCACTCTTGAATCAATTTAAAAGAATACTAACTAACTCTTAATTTGCAAATATCATTGACTTTTTTGAATTATATAGGTTGAATATGCTTTGGAAGCTATTAATAATGCAGGTACATCAATTGGTGTGATGGCTAAAGATGGTGTCGTTTTAGCTGCTGAAAGAAAAGTTACAAGTAAATTATTGGAACAAGATACATCGGCAGAGAAGATGTACGTTTTAAATGATAACACAATATGTGCCGTTGCAGGTTTGACAGCAGATGCTGGTATTTTAATCAATTACATTAGAAATGCCGCTCAACAACATTTAAAGACTTATAACGAAGATATACCAATTGAAACCCTTGTGAGAAAAGTTTGCGATGTCAAGCAAGGTTACACCCAACACGGTGGATTAAGACCATTCGGTGTGTCATTTATCTTCGCCGGTTATGACGAGAGATATGGTTTCCAATTATACACAAGTAATCCTTCTGGTAACTACTCTGGTTGGAAGGCTACCAGTATCGGTGCAAACAACACTAGTGCACAAACCCTATTGAAACAAGACTACAAGGATGATATCACATTGCAAGAAGCAAAGGAATTGGCTCTAAAGGTGTTGAGTAAAACCACTGATAGTACGAAATTAACCAGCGAAAAGGTTGAGTTCTCCACTATTTCATTTAACGAAGATGGTAAAATAGATTTAAAGATATGGAAACCAGATCAAATTGGTGATTTACTAAAGGAAACTGGAATTATAAAGGATGAAGATGAAGAAGACACACAATAGTGTAGAAGTGCTAAAAAAAGCTTCTACTTACTTTCCCTTTTTTTGTTTTACTACATGTATATGATATATGAATGTTTAATTTGTTTTTTTTTTTCATTTATTAGATTTCATATAGAGATAACAAAAATTTTTATATATAAATACGTAGAAAACATGCATTATCAAACCATTTTTAAAGATATGATATTTTGAAACCCATTTGGATTGTCTGTTTAATTTTATTCACCAACCAAGTGATCACTTGTCTTATTTTAATAAGCTTCGCCCGTATGGTCTTGCTGGAACTAAACGATATCAACAAGGATAGTAGAAAAACGAATGTGACAATAGAATTTAAGTGTTGATGGTCCTTCGATCTGGTGTAATAGGAAATAAGATCATCTTTCAAGGAATTAAAGCGAGACATGACTTCCCATTTATCATCGTCATTCAACACTACAGATGTCTCTTTAGCTGATCCATCTTCAACATTATTAGATGCAAACTTCTTGCTACCCCCTCCAGTTTTGGTTCCACTTTTAACCTTTGTTGTTTTGGTTCTGTGTTTTCTCTTAGACTTGGACTTCGCATTACTCACTGCTGATTTGGCATGAGATTTTGTGTCATTATTAATTTCATCTGGTTTTTTTGAGTCAGCAGTTTCGACAAACTTTTGCAACTCGGTCAAATACTCAGACACCATGGTATCATCAAACACAAAGAGTTTTTTAATAAGATCTTGTGATTTTCTGGTTTCATTCACCTTGGGAAGCACACACATTAGATAAAACTTTAAGATTTTGATATTGTTCGGGTCTTCACTGTATCGTATAGTGTCCACGCCATTGGGAAGAATATCAGCCTTGGTAAGGTAGGTTTCGATCTGCAATTGCAAATCCACCAATGAATATCCATTTGATAATTCAATAATAAAGCACATTAATAATAATTCAGTATCCACAAGTGGTGGCTTTTCGAAAGTGCAATTAATCTGATCTAAAAGAGCTCCATTTAAAAAGTTATCAACAATCTCAGACACCAGGTTTGCATTTCCAATGATTTTAGGAAACTTCAGGTCATCCTTTAATGCTGTCACGACTGTCAATCTTGTATGATTTATTTCCTTCAATACCAAATCAAATAATGATAGATACAATTTGAAAATCTTAACTAGAAGCTGGGGGTCGATGGTGTTAACTTCACCCTTCAACGACAAAATCTCAGTAACCAGGGGATATATTATAAACCATGCAGATTGAAAATTTCTGTTTAAATATTGTTTTATAGCGGATTGGTAGTTTCTTTTTAATATCATTTGTTGGTTCATGTTAACTGAAAAAGAGTCACTGATTGGTGAAAGTAACCCTCCTGAATGGCTACTCCCCGCTGGGGAAGAAGCAATTAAAGATTCTGGTGTTTTTATTCCATTAGTTCTATTTCCAGGAAAGGATATTTGTGACATTATGTTTCCAGCTAACGTATAAACGTTAGTATATCTCTATGGATGGGAGAGGCAGGTATTCAACGAATACCATTTATCAGATATCACATATAACACATTTCTATCTCATTTTTACTTCTCAATCGATCTTTTACCTTTTACAGTCGATCGACTTTTACGGTATAGTAAATCGACCAATGTCCGTACGGCAAATTACCTTGATGGTGACTTCTATCGTCCCCCGTTTTTTTTTACATAGTTTTCACCAACTGCGCACAATAATTATAATATATTATACCATAGTAGTATATTACTATCTTATCCACTTAAAGAATTGGTGCTGTTAATGCGTAAAATGGCAAGATAGAGCTTCTTTTTGCAGTGTATTTGATAAATAGCGGAGAATTGAGTTCAAGTAGCGGCTGGCTGGTTATCAGTGGTTGCCCAATTGGATTCATTTGAGCCGCGCACGTCCCCTAATAATATAAATGGGTTTGCCCTCCGCCAGTGTATATATGTGATACAATTTGACCTACTTTTTTCCCCTTTCTCCCATTAATAACCAAAGTATTGTATCTTCTTTTTACTCCACAATCCCTTATTGGAATAGGATTAAGCAGATAATAGTACTTAAAACGACTAATTATACACAATATGAGATTAACTGAACCATTGGCCATTGCCTTATCTGCAGCTTTAGTTTCTGCCAATGCAAATGCCGAACCATTTGACTTGCAAGCTCCATTCAAGATTGACTTGAAGGATGAAATTAAGAAAACCTCCAAGAGTTTGTTAGAGCAAGCTTCTGAAGTTTACAATGAATCTATTGACAAGTTGGATGAAGGTTTGAAGTCTGTTTGGGCTGAAATGGAGGCTTTGTTCCCACAAAGTTTACAAGGCATGTCCTTCACCACCCAACCAAAATTCAACATTGAGAAGAAGCCAGATTCATTCTGGGATTTCCATGTTGAAAACAAGGAAATGTTTGATAACTACAAGTTGAGAGTCAAGAAAACTGAACCAGGTGCCTTGGGTATCGACCACACTAAACAATATTCTGGTTATTTGGATGTTGAAGAAGAGGATAAGCATTTTTTTTACTGGTTCTTCGAAAGTAGAAATGACCCAGCAAATGACCCTGTTATCTTATGGTTAAATGGTGGTCCAGGTTGTTCATCATTGACTGGTTTATTTTTTGAATTAGGTTCTTCTGCAATTGACAAGGATTTGAAACCAGTTTACAACCCATACTCTTGGAACTCTAATGCTTCTGTCATTTACTTGGACCAACCTATCAATGTCGGTTATTCTTACTCTTCAAAATCCGTGTCTAATACCATTGCTGCTGGTAAAGACGTTTATGCCTTCTTAGAATTATTCTTCCAACAATTCCCAGAATACAATAACTTACCATTCCATATTGCTGCTGAATCCTACGGTGGACACTATGTTCCTGCCTTTGCCGCCGAGATTCTATCCCACGCTGACAGATCTTTCAACTTGACATCTGTGTTGATCGGTAATGGTTTAACTGATCCTTTAAGTCAATATCCATACTATGAAAAGATGGCTTGTACCTCTGAAAGCGAATATAAACCAGTTTTAGATGAAGATGACTGTCAAAATATGTTGGATACCTTACCAAGATGTTTGTCTTTAATTGAGTCATGTTATAGCTCTGAATCCGTCTTTTCTTGTGTTCCTGCCACTATCTACTGTAATAATGCCCAGCTTGGTCCATACCAAAAGAGTGGTAGAAATGTTTACGATGTTAGAAAGATGTGCGAAGGTTCTTCATTATGTTACAAAGATTTAGCATACATTGATGAATACTTGAACCAAGAGTACGTTAAGGATACATTGGGTGCTGAAGTTGAAACTTATGAATCATGTAACTTCGAAATTAACAGAAACTTTATGTTTGCTGGTGATTGGATGAAGCCTTTCCACAAAAAGGTTATCGAAATCTTAGAACAAGAACTTCCTGTTTTAATCTATGCTGGTGATAAGGATTTCATTTGTAACTGGTTAGGTAACAAGGCATGGGTCAATCAACTAGAATGGAGTGGTGATGAGAAGTTCTCTAAGGCTACAGTTGAAGATTTATTACTTGATGATGGAGTTACTAAGATTGGTAAGGTTAAGAACTCTGAATACTTTACCTTTGCTCAAATATTTGATGGAGGTCACATGGTTCCATATGATCAACCAGAAAGCTCCTTAACTTTCTTGAACAGATGGATTGCTGGAGATTTTGCTCTAGGTACTAAGTCTAAGAAATAACTCATCTATTGATTGATAACCATTTTTCATTTCCTTTGGTTTTACTTTTTTTTTTTTTCTTTTCTTATTATATCCTTTTTTGTTCTATATTGAAGTATAGAACTAGCTACACATGGCTCCCTTACACACACTCTTTATATTAAAAATTAAAATAAATGTGACGTTAAAAATCGTAATCATTAATAAGTTATATTAGGATAATTTATAAATAAATGGATGAAGGGGAAAGGTATAAAATTAACTATCGAAACTCTTCATTCAACACCCAACCCTTTCTTTGCTTGTCCCATTTACAAATACTACGTAGCATAGATCGGACAACATTGACGGTCTTCTCGTTACTAACATCAATATCTAGATGGTCCAAAATATCAGATGAAGTACTGAAGAACCCATCAACTTGTGAAAGGTAGCTGCTCAACTTAGTTATCAAGTCCTGGGTATTTTCATCTGCACTTGGAGTTTTCTTTAATGTTCCATTGTCTTCTTTTCTCTTCTTAATTGTAGCCAATATCGATGAAGAAGAGAAAGCATTTGCCCCCGAAATAGGTGAGACACTTCTGCTTGAAACTTCACCGGTACTACTGCCTGATCTGTTCAAAAGCCTTCTTCTCTTATTGCTATTCGTAACTTTACCAGCTTTACCAAACTTACCGGTCCATGTAGGAACACCAACTCCGGTCATTTTTGTTAACTTTCTTGATTCTCTTAATGCGCTAACGGCTCCATTAGCAATTCTATTTGCTTCATTTTCAATAATGTGATTTGAAGCAGCAGTAGAAGAAGAATTTGATGAGCCCTGTTGCATAATTGAATCATGTTCCAATGCAGAATGGATATTAGAGTTTTTAAATAAACTGGACATCAAATCTGAGTCATCCTCCTTATTCTTATTATCATCTTCATTATTCGAGGTACCATCATCAAATTTTTGTAAACTTGAAACCCCTTTCAAATTAGACACATGAAGGAAATCATCATCATCTTTATTATCCTTTGATGGACGGATATTTCGTCTGTTTTTTAAATATTTTGATCTACGCTCTTTGATTCCTTCGTAATTTGTTTCATTTGCATCAAATAAATCAGCAGTTTCAGTACCCCTTGTATCTTGATCTCCTAATGTGAACAATGAATATAAATCATTCATTTTGAAAAATCTCTTTTGCTTAGGATCTTTCAAAATCTTATTCGTAAGGAATTGCTTGAAGATTTGACGGTGGTAAATCTTTTCCTCAATTGACCCCGCAATCATCAAACGATAAATAGCGACATCTTTCTTCTGACCAAGTCTCCATGCTCTCTCTCTAGCTTGCAAATCTGTCGATGGATTCCAATCTGGATCGTATATAATGACCCTACTAGCACCAGTTAAATTGACTCCTAAACCACCAACCCTTGTTGTTAGCAAGAATATGTTATATTTAGGATCATTGTTGAAAGTATCCACCAGTGACTGTCTATGGCCAATAGGTGTCGTACCATCCATTCTCAAATAATGATATGTATCATTATTCTGCTCATTCAATCCAATGATGAATTGCTCCAAAATATCTAGCATTTGTCTGGTCTGTGTGAAAATCAATGTCTTTCTATCTTCAGTTTTCCATAACTCTAACAATGTTCCAACGACTTGTAATTTTCCGGATCTTTCCTGAAGCGATTTTGCGCTAGTGGAGTGTTTCTTCCCTTTTAATCCTAAATCAACTAAATCAGGATGGTTGCAAATCTTTCTTAAAACATCAATTCCGTATAAAGCATTTCTTCTACCATTTAAAATCTTTTTCAAGTCTTCTGACTCCAAAAAGTTCTGGTAAAGGGTCTTTTGCTGCGGAGTTAATTTACAAAATAGCACCATCTCTGACTTTTTCGGTAAATCCTTTGCCACATCGGCCTTTACTCTTCTTAACAAATAAGGTGATATCAAGTCTCTTAGGATAACAGCACACTTATAACCAGCTTGAACTTGAACATTTGTAGCATTAGCGTATCCACCTAGATTGATAGGCACACAAAATTGCTTTTGGAAAACTGGCAATGTGCCTAATCTCCCAGGGAAAACAAAATCGAATAAACTCCATAATTCAACTAAATTGTTTTGTATTGGTGTTCCTGATAAGATGATTCTATTAGGGGTTCTAAACTGCTTGCATGTCAAAGTTATGTAACTGTCTGGGTTTCTTATCTTATGACCTTCATCAAGAACCACATATCCCCATTTAACAGGAGATAGGTATTTTGAATATATTCTAGCACCAACATAGGTGGTTATTATCACATGGCCACTGTTGACAATTTTATCAATAAGTTTTCTAACATTCTTGTCTGTCTGTATGGCAGCACTTGACTTTGGTTTGAAGTCCTGGTTTGACAATAAAAGCTCCAACTCGTCTTCACTTTCATAGTCGTCTGTGCCTCTTTTTTGTTTCTTAGATATACCTGTTCCAATAGAATGCAAAATCACGGTTCTGAAAGGTGGCCACCATCTATGGAACTCGTTACACCATTGTCTTAACACGGTAGCCGGGCATACAACCAATATTGGTTTGTTAAGTTTACCACTGTAATGAAGACCAGCCAAAAATGCTATAATTTGAACTGTTTTACCTAAACCCATTTCATCACCAATGATACCACCAGTCTTTTGAGCATAAAGCTCCCATAACCACTGGACACATGTCTTTTGATAATCAAATAATGATGGATATATATCACCTGGAACTTTATATTCATCATTAAGGATAGCATCCTTTGCTGTTGGGTGTGGCTTAAACCACTCCGGAACATTTTCGTCATCCACATAATTGGGCATTTTTTCCTTTCTAAGTTTAGAACGTTTCGTTATCCAATCATTTAACCTTCTTTGGTAAAATGATTCATCACCATCATCAATATTGTTGAAATCTTCACTAGTCTCAGATGATTTTTCTTTTGGTCTTTGCTTCTTGCTTCTTCGGCTTGAGGTTATAATTTCTTCATCCCCTGATGTATATTCAGCAACGTCAATGTCGTTATCATACTCATCTTCATAATTATTATTATTATTTCTGTCAGGTATATATTGTACATCATTACTCTCATCATCAATATAATCTTGATCACTTGAGCTATCTGCATTGCCTTGTGAATCGTTGGTTTTCTCCTTAATAAACTCTATTTCATCATCACTGTCACTATCACCGTTATTATCATCGCCATCATTGGTGTCCGCATCAAATGCCTCCAAACCCGGTGCTATTAAATTCTGGTGAGTTGGTAAATTTCTATGCTGTTGATCATCTTCATCATAAATAAATGCATTTTTGCTTCCAAATGCTGTGATTTTACCTGTTCTTATCAAAAACTCTTGTTTTGTCTCGATAGGTAGTCGGTGTGAAGTGTAATCATTCTCATTATCTTTGTGATTTCCTGTTAGTGTTATTTTCCTTGATTCCTGTAATCTTTCTCTTATTTCTTTAATATCCCTCAACAACGGATCCAATTCTTGTCTTTTTACGTTATCAATGTCTATTCTGAGTTTCTGTTTCTCGGATATTCTAGTGTCGCCACTATCCAACTTGGCTTGAAGTGATTTCAATTTAGTTTGTATTTTCTTGTGTTTCTCTTTGGACTTTTCCAATCTTTTTTCATCCAGTTCGATATCTCTTGAAATCATTAACTTATCAGCATCTTCGGCAACTTTTCTTTCCAATGAATCCTGTTCCATGAACCTAACACCGAGAGACTCTAGTGTATGTGGGGGGGCATCATCATTCTCAGACAAGTCTGATAACTGAATACTCTCTGTTTTATCTTCTGGATCCTGACTCATTATTCATTCTTCTGGTAGCAGTAAACTTCTTTTCTTTATTCAGTCTAGGATTGAACGTCTGTATTTGTATCCAAATCAACAAAGAACAAGGTCATCTACAATTAGTTCGGTTATACAATTAGGTAGATCAGTATATATAATAATTTTTCCTCTCGATAAAATCTTTTTGCACGTGACTTTGGAATATTGTCGGTATTTTGCCGCAGAAGCAAATACTAATTCTTCTGACTCATTTCTTATCTAAATTGCAACTTTGCTTTTAATATAAATATGACATCACATTTCCCCGTTATCTAGGTAGGACCCTTTTATTCTCAATAATACTTTTGGTTAATTGAATGTTAACAATAATTGATCATCTCTTACAATGACTAAGGAAAGTATCACCTGCAATTTAGAGACAAACCGGGCAGATGAGCTGGAATCAATTTTAAAACCTGCCTTGGAAATCATTGTGAATCATGTCCGACAAACAGATAACGGTGAATATGATATTGGTCCAAGATATGAAAATCCTAAAGATCTATATAAGTCATTGAAGTTAGATGATCTAGATACATTATTTTCTAAATCAATCAAGGATGATTCAGAAGATCCAACCCAGGAGTTGTTGACGGTTTTCGAAGATGTGTTGAAGAAATCCGTGAACACATGGCATCCTGGGTTCATGGATAAACTATACGCAAGTACTAATGCTGTTGGTGTGCTATCGGATATATTATTATCAATGCTTAATACAAATTCACATGTTTTCACTGTTTCTCCAGCATTGACTGTTATTGAACGTAAGGTTTCCCAGAAGTATGCAAATATGTTTGGATTCCTCGGCCCGAATGCTGGTGGTTTAACCTTCAGTGGTGGTTCATGGTCAAACATCACTAGTTTACATATGGCAAGAAGTGTGTTATTTCCTGATACTAAATTGAAAGGAAATACAAATCACAATTTTGCTATATTTACCAGTGTTCACTCTCATTACAGTCTTGAAAAGGCTGCTATTCTACTAGGAATTGGTGCAAGCTCTGTCTTTAAGATCCCAGTGGATAAACATGGTAGAATGAAGGTTGATGAGCTCGAAAAGGCTATAGTGAAATCCAAGGAAGATGGATTTCAACCATTGTATGTCAATGGTACTGCTGGTACCACTGTGTTTGGTTCATATGATCCATTTGAAGAAATTTCAAAGGTTGCAAAAAAACATAAGATTTGGTTCCATATCGACGGATCATGGGGTGGGAATACAATCTTTAGTCTGAAAAAGTCATCTTGTTTAAATGGTTCTCATTTAGCAGACTCTATCACATCTAATCCACATAAGATGCTGGGTGTTCCAACCACTTGTTCATTTTTGTTGGTTCCTAATGATCGTGTGTTCACTCAGGCAAATTCGTTATCTGCCCCTTATTTGTTCCATAATGCATTGGATGATGAGGAAAACTTTGATCTAGCAAACGGAACCATGGGTTGTGGTCGTAGAGCAGATGCTGTGAAGTTTTATTTGGGTTGGTTATACTATGGTACTAAAGGGTATCAGGAAAGAATTGATCATGCTTACGAAATTGGTGAATATTTCTCTAAGAGAATCTCCAAGATTCCGGGATTTAAATTGATCAGTGATTTCCCACCACCATGTCTTCAGGTTTGCTTTTACTATAACCCTACTGATAAACAAGTGCTCAAGGGGGAGGAAATGACCAAACTTACAAGATATACGGCGATCAAATTGCACACTTCTGGTCAGTTCTTGATTGATTTTGCCCCTAATCCAGACGATACTATCACAGGTGAAAACAACGGAGAGTTCTTCAGAGTTGTTTTCAACTCACCAATTTTAACTGGGGAAACAATCGATAGTTTAATTGATCAGCTCATTGCTATTGGTAAAGAAGCCAAGGAGCTTATCTAGTTTAAGAGGTTTCAAAGAAGGATACGTGTGTATGAAAATGGACCTAGGAATATATATGTATATATAAATTAATTAGATTATTTACAAGAAATATATATATATATATATAATTTTGATATGCACACTATAAACAAGTAGAGCCAGGTGAAATAAATAGGTATGATATTTATGATAAGAATACAGAGAGGAAAGATTGCCATTTTTTTTGTTTGGAGAAGAGAAGTAAGGTAAATGCATGATTTGTGTCCTTAAAGTTAAGAAAGAAAGTAAAGAAGTTGTGACTATTTCTTGCTGCTTGAGTTCAACATTTCTAGTTTTTTCATTTCCTCTCTTGGATCAAACTCACCTGTAGAAAGCTTACGGTATTGTTCATCGTACTTACCAGTACTCAAAGCACCGTTACCTCTGATTCTTTTACTCATATCAACTATACCTCTCTTGCATTCTAGAAAACTTGTCAACTGGGCCTTGCACAATTCTGGCAAGTCCCTTGCTAATTCTGGATTTGTTATGCATTCTTTTGGTTTATTTCTTTCTATCATGACACAAGGTGATCTTTGTAAGCATATAGCAACTTGTTTCAATTGATCTTTGCAGCTATTTTGAAAATTATCAGTCTATATTGTTAGTAACATTGAAACAAATGAAAAACATGGGCATCGTAGAAAATAAAAAACAACATCATAGACATACCTTGCCACCATTTTGTATATTTTAATTTATTGTAATGATATATATATATATATAGCTGTATTGTTGAATGTCAATAACACAACAAAGCATTAGTAAGTAGCAGAGAGGTTTATCTATTCATCTATTTATTTTATATGTCACAATCACACTAAAAAAATTAAGGAAAAAAAAAAGAATGTCACGTGCGGCTTGGTTAACATACATCCGTGCACCATTTTCCCATAATCTTCTTTTATGATCATCTCACTCTTCTTATATCATAATAGCTATATACTAGCTGGGGGATCAATTTTGTTAACAAGGTAACAACTACTAATCTATTTTCAACTCAAAAGATCAATACATACTCTTTCTCATTACAATTACCTTTGAGGTTTTATAATAAAAGGCAAACAACTATATGACGTTAACGTTTTTACCTGGTGAACCGAACAGATCTCCGCAATGCTCGTCATTTGTCAATTGGAATCTGATCCAGATATTAGCCTATTGTTCTGGTAACAACCTGGTCATTTTAACAAAGAATTCCCAACATTTACAGACCATTTATTTGGAACAGGACTCGTTTGTGATAGATATTAATAAGGTTAATGGTAAAATAGCCATTGCTATGGCTAATAAGGTTGTCATTTACACACCAACTGTGTCCAATTTTTATAATTTTAACTTTAACGGAAGAAGAAACATTTCCGATTTAAAGATAAGTTGGAACCGTGAAACTGAAATTGAAAATAAAAGAGATGACTCAGAAATCAATTGCATCTGCTGGTCTGATTCATGTGAAATTAGAGAAGATGAACTGGATTCGAATCAATTTTTTGGACTACCCGATGAGTATAATTCAGAGACAAGTTGTGAGTTGGTTATTGGATCAAACAAGTCATTAACCCTTTGGAGATTTTATTACAAAGATGTGGGTGGTAAAAAGGAAATGCATAAAAAGACTCTATGGTTTAAAACACAGCCGAATCCCATCTACCTTGTTAAGTTCTCTCCAAATTCAACGTCGATTGCTAGTGTAGGCTACTATGATAAGCTAGTTAAGGTGTGGCATAGAGTGAGTTTTGGTATAGACTCATCGGAATTTCAATTAAGTTATTTACTTCATCCAACATATGTGACAAGTATAAGGTGGAAGGCAATCCCAAAAATTGTTGATACAGTTGCTTCCAGTTCCGCTGCTACTCCTAGAGCTGTGAGCAAAGACCCATTTGATTTAGATTATTTAAAACCTTCAAATAGCAATATAAAGTCCATTCTTCCGAAATCTGTTGGTGTCTCTGAAGTGGGCAGTATAGTGTCAATTGCTGCAAATACTAAACAACATAATATTTTATACACTGTTGCAGCAGATTCAGTTCTAAGAGTTTATACAACTTTCAATTTAGATAAGGGTTTTCAAGTGTACCCCGCAGGATCCCTAGATCTCTATGATGGGCTCACACAGAACAAGGACGCAATTAAGAAGTTTATTTCAATATTAGATAATGATCTAGTTGATTATGCCCTCAATAAATTAATAACTGCACTTGATGAGAAATTGGATAAAGATGTACTTGGTAAGGATATGCAAAGAGATGTCTCTACCACCGCTGAATCCAATGAATCAACAGTGAATTATCCTTTATTAGAAAGAAAAAGAGACGAATTGTTAACTTTGCAACTGTCCAAGCCAGAGATTTGTTTTGTTTTTGATAGTGAAGGTTATATAAAGTTGTATGTCCTGACAAACTTATCATGTCCTACCCCAACACCTATGGCATCTTATAGACTCAATGAAGTTTTAAATAGTGATGGCTCCTCATCTATTCCTGTTGAAATCAAGTGTGGTGAGAACTGTATACCAAAGGATACAAGAGCTTTATCGATTCAAGATTTCTTGGTCAGCTATTACTCTAATGACGTTGGATTATCTTTCATTGTCCATGATATCTTCAAAAATTCTGTGAAGGATGTTGGTTTTTCTTATGAGGAATTACTTGGTTTCCAGAAAGAAAACTTGGATCATGAGATCTCAACATATCAGTCTGCTCCATTCAATAACAAGTTAAAGGAAGTTACCATAGGTAAACTACAACAAAAGTTCACGGGTCATAATAAGTCCATTAGAATGCTAATAAGATCCGCTGATGGTTCTGCAGTTTTATCTACAACTAGATTTAATGAAAATTATTTGTGGTACATAATCAAGTTACATCATGGACGTCAAACTTTGAATAAGAAATCAACATTAGTTACCCCTTCCCCTGTCCTTTCTGCTGTGATTTGGAAAAATGGTGACTTTGTCGTTGCTCTTCTTGACAAGCAACTTATTTGTTTTGACTGCAGATTAAAATCACAAGTGCATGATGATGTTACGAAAAAGGCACCTATTATGACCAAGTATGATGTGGATATCACTAGTGACCATCCCCCACTAAGTTTTTTCCTTTTGCCTGAATCAGAAAAGAATAAGCTTCATATTATTGCTGTGTTTAGAAATGGTGAATGTAATTCCTGGGAGGTTTCTTTTTCAGATGATTTCGACTCTGCTAAAATATCTGAGTCTCCAATTGATAACATTCCAGTGGATCAATACTCCGATAAGGAACTACATATGGCCTCTGCAATTGATCCCGTTGGTTGGAGTGAATCCATTGATAAAGTGGGAAGAGATGTTTTATCTGTCGTTAATACAGAAGGCTATGTCACTATATACTACATATCGATCGTGGAGAATACTATAAGGTGGCACGTGAAGAATTCCTTTATGACTGCTATAGAAAATTGTGCCTTTTTAACTGGATCTTCTGTGAACAAATTGGCTGTTGTTAATGAAACACGCAATCGTTTAACCATTTGGGATACAAGACTAGGAACCTTTGATTATGATGAATCAGTGCCAGATGGTGAAGTTATTAAAGATATTGATTGGACTTCAACTGATTTCCATCAAAGTATTTTAGCTGTTGGTTATAAACTTTATTCTGTGTTGTACACCCAACTTCGTTATGATTATACCAATAATACTCCAACCTTTGCAAAAATCGAACATGTTGATATTGGTGATCAAACCACTCATGAAATTGGTGATTCTATTTGGATGCGTGATGGTTTATTAGTTATCGGTTCGGGAAATCAATTCTATATTAATGACAAGAGCTTAGATCCTTCAAAAGATATCGTTACCCGTAAGGCAATTGGTTCCTTAGAAATCAAATCTAATGATTTATTCCATTTGACTTCAGCGTTAAATGGTCCACTTCCATTATACCATCCTCAATATCTTATTCAAGTTATGTTTACCGGTAGACTAGACTTTGTGGATAAAATATTGGTTGCGTTTGCAAACGTTTTAAGAGAATTGGATTCTGGTGCTATAACAGAAATTAGTACAAGACTAGGGTTTGAACTTCATGAGTTCATTCAATCCAGTAAAAAGGATACAGCAATTAGCAATAAATCAACATTATTAGGACATCAGCATCTGTTCAATTCCCCTGAGGATCACCTAACTTTCAATAAACAAACAGCTGAAATTATCAATGAAAAATTACAAAAATTCAAGCTACCATTTGTCACTGGTCATCAGCAAATCACCTTGGCTACTACAGTAAATATTGCTTCCGAAATTTTGCAAGATTACAGGGATATTTTTGATCTGAACGGTTTAAGATTCTTGATGGGAGTGAAATTATTTCAAGTTAACTTGACTAAGGATGCAAGTCTCAGGGCTACTAAGACTATCACTCCTAGAGATATCTCGTTTGCGATGCATAGTGATAATAAGGATCTTCTATTCAATTTTGTGAATGAGCTTTCCCATCTGAAGATGAGTTGGATTCATGCTAAAAGATATGGTATATCATATTGGCTTGACAACCATAAAATAATCGAGATTATGGAAAGTATTGCTAAAAATGAATTTTTCAAATATCAAGAGGACCATGATGGTGCAAAAGACCCTTCTGTCTGTTCAATATACTATTTGGCATTGAGAAAGAAACAAGTTTTGATAGGTTTGTGGAGAACTGCTATTGGCCATCCAGAACAGAACAAGATGACTAAATTTTTGGGTAACGATTTCAAGGAAAAGAGATGGAAGTCGGCTGCGATGAAGAATGCATTTGTGTTATTGGGAAAGCATAGATACAGTGATGCTGCTTATTTCTTCTTACTAGCTGATTCGCTTAAGGACTGTGTTAATGTTATCATTAACAAATTGAATGATGTGTCATTGGCTGTTGCGGTTGCCAGATGTTATGAGGAGAGTGATCAGGGTCCAGTCTTCAAATCGATCCTAACAAACACTATTCTTCCTGATGCAATTACCAGAAATGACAGATGGTTGATTAGTTGGTTTTTCTGGATT
This sequence comes from Ambrosiozyma vanderkliftii, assembly GCA_003705225.2. NCBI lineage: Eukaryota > Fungi > Ascomycota > Pichiomycetes > Pichiales > Pichiaceae > Ambrosiozyma > Ambrosiozyma vanderkliftii. Next base: position 28,035 of record PPHW02000051.1, read on the forward strand.
TATGGTGATAAAATTAAATCTATTCAATCGTTGATCAAACCTCTTGAATCTGTCATTACAGATGTTGTCTCTATAGCCTCTGACTTTAAACTACCAAAAACTCTTACAGAATCACATCAAATCAATAACATGAATAGTGAAGATCCTGTTTTATTGCTAATGTACGACTCTCTGAGAATGAAACAATTGGATTATTTCAAGGGTGCTTCTAAGATGGATCCTATATATGAGTTTCAATTTGTCCTTAAGGCGGCCTCCATGTACGCAAGTATGGGCTGTGATCTGGTTGCCTTGTACTTGGTTCGTAATTGGGAATTTATTGAAGCTGCTGTTGTCGATGAAGATGTTTCAACTATAGATGGTCCTCGTATAATTGAAAGAATTGGTAGTGGCAATACTCGCTTGGAAGGAACAGTCAGTATATTAGATAGTTTTTCTGAAAGTAATGACTCTAATGGTGTTGCAGATGGTCTGAAAACTACACAAAATAGTAACAAATATTCCAACAATAGAATTCAACCACCGGTTGCTGCATTTTCAGAACCAGATATGTCTTCGTTCAATTTTGGTTTCTAAAATGGGCTGTATCTACATACCTGCATAAATATATATACATAGTTTATCATTTAAAATAAAATACATCAACTCGTAATTCATAACATAAAATCTAATATACATTAATAATGTAGCGGTGGTCGTGGCGGTGGTAAGCGGTCTATACGTGCACTAGGCAAAAGGGTCAAAGAAATTGACAATCTTAGGTTCGGAGTGCAGTCTTTCACTCCATAAGTTTAAAAGTCTACCTAATCTTGCGGATCTAATACTCATTTTTTCTTGACGATTAGCATTATTTTCGAGGATTATTTTGGCTTTGTCTATCATGCTATCCAATGTAAATTCCAATTCTGGGTCTAATTTTAAAACTTTCCCAAATCTTTTGAAGAATGCTGAGCTTTGTAATAATGATTTCAAACATCCAGCGAATAAAATGTAACGTGATGGTTTATATAGCAAGGAATCTAAATTATCCTTGTTCAAAAAGCTGTTGGCGATTTCAATTGCCAGGTTAGACACTTCATATAAGGCACGTGAGAAAAGAAGTTGCTGCTCCTTGAAAATAGTACAACCGGAAGGGTCCTGTGCTAATTTCTGTTCAAACAAACTGCTGAATTTTATGAGCACACTATGATATAAAAGAGTTGTTGTATTACCGACAACAGAACTCAATATGGTTTCAGAACTTGCAAAGTCAAGCAATAGTAAGTTTCTTTGGAGATTATCGAAATTCTTAACTAGTTCTTCAATCTTGGAACTAAGAGTGGCAACTCCATTTGCTGTATCTAGAGACTTCAGTTCAACTATATTCAAGAATATTTTACACCATTTAATGATATTTTCAGAAATTGTTAACAACAAAATTCCTGAAGATGATGAATTAAGGTCGATGAGCACCTCATTAGCGTCCAATTTGTGCATTGCTTCATGTAAAAAGAAACTACTTTCCGTAGTCATCATTTCATTTTGTTCAGTTGAACTATTTAAGGGGAGAAATGTCGTTGGAGATGGGAGCTTAGTAAATATCATTGAATGGGTATCAACTGAAAGGGAGCAAGGTAACCCGGTAGCCAAGGCATACCACTTGTCTGATATATAAATATCCCAAAATACACGTCTTTTTTCTTCAATCAAAGGAATTTCATCATCTAATCCATCATCGTAGTCATTAGTCATTGCAATGGAAAAAGCAAACGAATTAATAGGTTGTTGTGATTCATCTATTCTTTGTAAAAATATACTTGGTTTCAGCACATCTTTTTGAGCAAGATCTAATTGATCAAAGCCAAACATTTGAGAAAATCTAACTGCACAACATATAGTCAAGGCCGATTTAAATTCATTATTGGTCACAAATTCATATGCTAACTTTTTTTGAAGATAATGCAAATAATACACGGCATTGAAATGTTGAGTATGTCTTAACTTCTCCCAACATCTATCACCAAGTTCAACGGCCTTTTCATAAAATAAGGAAGACTTTGATTCATACTCCGGCATATCCATGGACTCTAGTGCCCAAGCCATATAAGATAAATGTATTACTTCAAGAGGTTTGTTATAGAGGTAATACATGTATCTATTTTTAGAATGAATAAATATACTTCGATCATGGAACCAAGATTCGTTTAATTTTTCAACATCCTTCATTGTTATTCCAAGCTCCGGTAAACAAATAATCTCACTGACAGACTTTGAATGATCCAGTTTCTTTTTCTTTGAGTGGGGTTTTTCTTCTTCATTGCTATTTGACAAAGAACTGGGTATTGAGACTGATGAATCATCTCCAGAATTCAAACTGTAACTGTTTATGTTTGATGAATTACCAGGTTGAGAAAAATATTTGATCTGAACTTCGGGTGTTTCTGAACTTGACTTCTTATGAGGTTTCGGACCTGTCTTCCGATGAGAAACATATACACAAGCAATGTTTTTATCCTTGCATCTAGTGCATATCGGTAATAGTTTATCACATTTTAGTTTCTTTTCACGACAATTTAAACAAGCAACCTTGTTATTAATTATGGGGCTACTTGTAGCATTGAGATTGTTGTGGATTTTAGATTCCAGTAGATGATCCATTATTGTTATTTCTCCTTAAAAAGGTGATATAGTTTTGAATTCAAAAAAAAGGGAGGTAGTAAGGGAAAGAAGGAACTAATTAAACATTGAAATTGAAGCAATCAATTAAAGATTATGGAATGATTAAACAATCGTATTTCATGCTTTTTTACAAGGGAATAATACATTAAAGGTAGATTGCGGGTATATGCGAGTGCATTTATATTTTTAACATTGACGTATGGGCGCAGGCATTGTCTATTTTTATGATTTTGATTGTCAGTTAGTTGTTAAATATTAAAACTTTCTTTTTTTAGAATATTTCATAACACATTAGAAAATAAGAATATATATGTCGTGTATATGTATGTATGTATGTATGTATATGTACAAGAATTAGAAAATAAAACAAAAAAAAAATGAAATAAAGTTTTGAAGGTAATATAAATGCTAACACCAGTAGTAATAAGAAGAAGAAGAAGAAAGGGGAGGAGGCTCCCAATTATCCAGATTAGAGTCTAGTTATTTAACGACCTAGGTTCAATAATAAGGATTGGTTACCACCTGAAGCGGCAGCACCACCATGGGCTGAGCCATTAGGTAAGTAGGTGACATTTGGAGAGGTACTTAAAGTTTGAGCAATCTCCTTTGAGGCCTCCAATCTTCTAATCAATAGTAAACCATCACCAGCCTTGTCTAAAGCCTTGGAAATGTGTTCAGCAGCCTCAGCTTCACCTTCAGCCCTAATAACAGCAGCTCTTCTTTCTTGTTCAGCCTTATCAACCAAGAACTTGGCTCTTTCAGCATCTTGTTGAGCAATTTGCTTCTGTTCAACAGCTCTTGTAAATTCAGGACCAAACGCCATATGGGTAATTGAAACATCCTCTAGTTTGATATGGAATTCGTTTGCTCTGTGTTCCAGTTCTTGTCTAATCTTATTAGAAACCTCTTCTCTCATTGTAATCAATTCAGCGGCATCAAATTGGGCCACAATGGTTTTCAAAACTTCGTTACCAATAGAAGGCAAAACTCTCTCATCGTAATCCAAACCCAAGTTTTGGTAAATCAAGGGCAATTTCATCACATCTGGTCTGTGTAGCACTCTTAATGTTAATGTGACATTTTGTAGATCCTTAGAACCAGTGATGGTACTGATAGCTCTTGGTTTAGTCTTAACATCATAAATGATCGGTCTTTGAAGCCATGGAATGACAAAGTTTAAACCTTCACCAATGACTTGTTGTTTCACACCAGAAAATCTATCAAAAATGACAGCTCTTTCACCACCTATTATAAAATTGATGAATAAAACATCATCATAGAATTGTTAGTATATAAAGAAAGGAATATAGAAAGGGGGGGAGGGGGGAGATAATTGAATTGTAATTTAAGGCAACTTACCTTTAACATCGTAAAGGGAGGCTTCAGCTGCAACAACAGCAAGACCAACAGGAACTGCTAGTCTGGAAATAATATCAGCAACTCTTGACATAGTTTTTTTGAATGAAAATTGATTTGTTTTGATACTTTATAAGCAATGAGTATTAACACTTGCAGTAAGTAATAGTATTCGCCACTAATATAATATAAGCTAAATATATTCCGACACACCATTTTCGAGTAGAAAAAAAAAAACCAAAAAAAAAAGGGAAACAGAATCGACGTGTGTATAGGTCGATCGACTCAGATCAGTTTGCCCTTCCTTTTTTTTTCTTGGTTTTTTTTAGAGAGGATATAGATTAGGTGTATATAAATATATATAAATATATCATATGGTAATATTACGTATCATACATAATAATAGTATTCATATACACATACACAAATATAATAGACAGAGAGAACATACAATGTCATCTAAACAAATCAAATTATTAGGAGAAGATATCTGGAAGAACAAGGTGGATAAGGTCAATTCTGAGTTATTTACATTGACATACGGTTCTATAGTATCACAACTATGCAGGGATTTCAATTACAATTATGTGGAGGTGAACTCTCAATTGTTCAAGATGGGATATAATATTGGTATAAGATTGATAGATGAGTTCCTACAAAAGACCCAGCTTTCAAGATGTTCGAATTTCCAAGAGACTGCGGATATTGTGTCCAAGGTTGGGTTCAAGACATTTTTAAACGTTGTTCCAAGTATATCATCTTGGTCAACCGATTACAAGTCGTTTAATTTAGTCTTGACTGAAAACCCATTGAGTGATTTTGTCGAGTTGCCGGATGATGGCAAGGCTATTAAGGAACTTTGGTATTCTAATATCCTCTGTGGAGTGTTGAAAGGTGCATTGGAGATGGTTCAATTGGATTGTGAAGTTAGTTTCGTTGGAGATGTCCTACGAGGTGATGATTCTACAGAGATCAAGGTTAAACTATTGCAAGTGTTGAAAGATGAAGTTCCAGCAGGAGAAGAGTGATTAAATAACACTCAATGTTTTACCCTATCCATGTGTTTATCTTATTTTACCTATTTACCTATATACCATTTATTGTATACTATAATATTGCCTCTTTTTTTTGTGTGTTTTTTTTTTTTTTTTTTTTTTTTGAAGATGATGATGGATGGATGAAAGTGAAAGTGGAAGTGGGTTGAAATCTCTTTTTACATCTTAAATAAAACTCAGAAATTGACTTTTTGTTTCTCTTCAATCTAAAATTTTCAGATAATGTAGATAAGGTTATAAAAAAGTAATTCATCATTGGAAGTTATATAAATTATAAGAAAAAAGTAAAAAGGTTCACTTGCACTCCTCCACCCCCCCTTTCTCTTAAAATAACTAGAGAAGAACAAACAAGTAATTATTAAAGGTTTAACAGATAAATGCATTTGTGTTATCTGTTACCCTCACCCTCCTGGGTGTAAACACTGTTTGTTACTACTCAGTACATTGCTTTGATTGATTGAATAATTTGTTGTTAGTTAGTTAAAATAGAGTAAAGAAAACATGAATATGATTTTGAAAAGAAAGTGTATTAAAAAAAAAATTTCTCTCTCTCTTCTCTCACAGAGTAAAAGAATATCTGCCAAAACAGCCACGCGTTTTTTTCTCTCTCTCTCTCTCTCTCTCTGGGGAGGAGAGGGCACAGTCTGTAAACAAAACATAATAATTACCTATCATATCATACTCCTACTTCTACGCCCTAATTAGACTGCCTCAATGTTCTGTAATTTCTGGTTAGCTTTACTAAATAACCCTCTATCCATTCTTTTACTATATATATAAACTAACCGACTTCTGGGTTTTTTTTTTCGTTTCTTTTGATCACCCATCATCAACCCACACAAATCAAATCAAAATCAAATCACTATTCCCCTTTATTAATGTCAGGTACCAAGGATAGATACGATTATTACGCTGGATACTCATCGTCGGATGATGATGACGATGATAACAATTATGGCCTTCAAGAGAAGCGTCAGATTTCAAGAGTGAAAAGGTCAATTCGTAAACCACCAGCAGATTCACCTCACTTGACCCCTATTAAAGATCAAGCTTCAATAATACAACAACCCGCTACAACTACAACAACTACCACTACTCCTACAGCAAAGGATGAATTGAAAACTGACATTACGGATGATACTGAAATTGAAATTCCTACAACAACTACAAAACCATTAACCATAAGCAAGCAAAAGAGTCTAGGCAGTTTAAACAGTTCATCTGATATTCAAAACTCATCATATAATGAAATGGTTCATGAACTGGATGCAGGTTTGGAAACTGTGCGTACTACTGATAGTCACGCTGCCACTGCAAACTCTATGTCTGAATTAGCAGAATCACTGGATGAATTGGCATTACAGATTACAAATACTGACGCCCGGAATGATGATAATGATGATGATGCCGATGCTGACTCCTCTGATGGATGGGATAATGACGACGATGATGATAACATTAATGATAATAATAATAATGATAATAATAATAATAATGGCACTTCAACTGGTATTGATGACACCTCGGATGGTGGTTTACACGTTGACACTGCTGATCTTAGTGTTGACAGTGACACTCTACAATCCTCAAAAACACCGATAGCTATTAATGTTTGGACCCCTGTGGATACAAAAATTGCAACGGGTGATGATAGTTTGAAAGAAAAAGAGAAAGAAATACCGACAGAAGAAGAGCCGGTTAAGGAGAGTAAAGTTATTGTTGGTGATGATGATGATGTTACTACCGGAACTGCCGCTATAAGTACAAGTGTCTCTTCCACTCCCCAGAAAACCACAGAAGCTATCCCAGACTCAATAGATGAAGATGATAACAGACATTCCATAATTGATTCATACGATGATTCATGGAGACTATCTACTTATTCGGGATATCAATTGGACCACCAAATATCTAACAACTCGGACTGGGCTAAAGAGGCTTCTAAAAAATTGGACCTAAGTAAAGATATTACACAACTTGCAACAACAGATGAAGGAGCTATTGGAGCGGAAGACGCCAATGATGATGGTTTCACCAAAGAAGATGAGCAACAGGAACAATCAGCACTTGAAAAGAAAATCCCTGACCCAATAGATTATAGTAATTACAATGGCGATGACATTGAAATTGACGATGATGATGATGGGTTTTGGAAACCCGATGAGGATGAAAAGAGTGCTGCAGCAAGAAAGAAAATCAAAAACGATGATGATAATTCCTCTTCAAATACCTTTTTGGAGGATAGTGAAACTGAAAATGAAACCTCTAATGTCTCCAATGATTCGAATAAAGTGACTGCAAAATCTGATGATGATGATGATGATGATGATGATCGTGGTGCTTATCATGATGATTCTGATGAAGATGGCATTGTTAATAACGATGATTCTGATGATGACGATAATGATGATCGTAAATTTGATGGATATGAGGATGAAGAGATTGGCTGGAGAGGAACAAACGAAAGCGATGATGATGGCTCTCATGGTAATGAGTCATGGGACAGAGATGACTATTCATTCGTCTTGAATGATGATAGAGCATCGGTTATGAGAGGCCCTAATGAATCCACTGGTTCATTGTCTACAGGTAACTTTTCTACTCATTATCAAGATGATGTGAATTCTGATATTTACAACCAACAAGAAGAAATGAGAAATAAATTTGTGAGAATGAACACAAGGGACACCACTAGAACAACTACGAATGCTACAGGTTTCGCTGAGTCTTTATTAGATGATTCCGAGTACACTGATCAAGATGTATTTACTCCTCCAACAAGTGGATCGTCCTTGATAGGGATACATAACAACAATCAAAGTGGATCCGCTAAACAATTAGGTCCCCTGCCTGAGAACCAAGAGTGGAGTACACCGACTGAAGGTGTTGAGTTGGAATCTACACCAACTTTACTCGGAGATGATGATGCTGGTGCTGGTGTTGTTGCTCCGGGTTCTAAAAGGGTGGTATCCCAACCAGAGTCTTCTTTTAAATTATCCTCTGATAATATGCCGGTGATAAATATTCATAAGATTATGTCTTTACCCACTTCAGAGAAGAGATTGGGAGCATTGCTTGATGCCAGAGAGGAGTTGTTGCAGTATAATACCAGTTTAGCTGAATTCTTGCAACAAAACATGAAAACCACCTCCACCTCTGTCTCAGATGTTAGTTCTGTGCAATTAGGGCCTAATGCATTAAATGCCTACAAAAATGCCTCCTCTCCAGCACCACACCACTTACATACAATCAGTGGAAATGCTAATAATGCGGCCTCGGAATTGGCTAATGATTTGTTGAGAACATCTTCAGCTATTAAGAAAAGAAGTAGAAAGATTTTCAAGAAGATACACTTTTAGAGATGTAAATTCTATATACATACAATATAATGTAATATCCCATTATTACAATACGATACCGTTCCTTACTTTTTGATATACTGCTTTTTTTTCTATTAATAATTTGTTTATAAAATTTTGTTCAATGAAAAGATTATATATAATATACAAAAAGGTGGTATCAAGCTATTGCTTCTTTGTAAGGATATCATACCCAACTTCTCTAACCTTCTCATCCATTAATTCCTTTAATCTATGACACCCCTGTATACCAAGACTTATCAGTCTCTCTAGCTTATCCAATGGTAATTTATCCTCGCATAATATCAAGTTTAATTTATCAGAGTCGCCAACAACACCAACAGTGATGAAACTCAAGTCATTCTCCTCCAATGTGTTCAAATCCAATAATGCAACTTGGTCATACAACCCCACTGTCACAGCAGACACGTAATCATACAGGGCAATACCTGCATCTATCAACGCTAGTGTTATGGCATTACAACATGTGGATAATAAACCACCATCAAATGATAAAAGAGTCACTTGGATGTCTATCACTGTTCTTGGGTAATTTTTCAGTATAATGGTCTTTTGGAAGCACTTTGTCAAGATGATAGACAATTCTGTTAATCTTCTATCGTTTTTGACCTTTTTTCTTCTTTCATTATTGGCAAATGGGGGATGATTGATATTTATATTGATAATAGGTCCGTTCAGAGAATTTGCAGTGGAGGCATTTCTAGAAGTGGAATAAGTAGGATCCATCGGTCCCTTGACAAGACAAAGAACCTTGGAATTACCCTGTTGAACAAATGATGATCCATCCGAGGAGTTTGGATGTGTGTTTATATTGCAATGGAAGGAACGTATTTCATTCGATCTACGACCATCTATTCTGATACCTTCTGGAGAATACAATTCAAATCTGCTCATCTCTGGTCTCTCTGTATTGTATTATATTGTATTTGGTGGTTGTTTCTGTTCAAAAAGTTTCGATTATAGTTTCGAACTAGATTATCTGCTTTCTTTCAATGGTTGATGTAATTTAAAATATAGATCAAACTGATGAATATGTGAAAATAGTAGTATAAATCTTATAAATGAAAGAGAATTCAATATAAATTTTTTTTTTATAGTATCCCTCCGAATCGTCGATTTTCCCAGCCAAATGCGACTATCGACCAATTCCCTTTTACCGCTTTATTTTACCCCATACATATATATATGGGAGAAACGTCTAAAATGAAACCTTTTATACATTAACTAATTAAAAACGAATTGATAATTGCATTTCGTAACTATCATTCAATCATTCAATCTATTTTAGTCCGTATACTGGTCTAATTAATAGTTTTAATTGTCTGTTCTCTTTCGTTCCTGCCTTCACTTTCCCTTCCTTCTCTTCTGTTCCTCGTTCATATGGTCCTTAGAAGATAATATATAACTAAATTTACATGTTGGAGTCAAGAATATTATCATTCTCCTCTTTCACGGAGAGCATTATCCCTGAATCCTTTGATTATTCCCTCGTTTGCCAAATAGCCACAACAATCAAAAATGTCATTATGTACACAAACTTTTCCATTTCGATGATTATCATCTCTCCTTACTTGATTCTAATAGCATTTGATATTTTGGTTTACATTTTCAGGCTGATGATCGATTGTATTCAAGCGGTAATTGATAAAATTAAGAATATTACATCACTTGATTCTTCTTCTTCATCTTCATCTAAATTGAAAAGGCCATAAGCATTTATAATACATTCATGGTTTTGATGTCAATATCTTTCCTATTGAATGGGTTTCTTTATTTTTTGTATTTCTCTTCATTTGGTTCTTTGATTTTTCGGTTTTTCGGTTTCAGTTTACTCTACTTTACTCTACTTTACTTTACTTTACTTTACTTTACTTTACTTTACTTTACTTTACTTCACTTTACTTTCGTCTTATTATTCTCCCTCTTTTACTATTAACAATTTCATAAGTCAATATAATCCTTCTTTAAATAATTGTACTGTTGAGATTCGGCATGTACAACTACAAAAAAAAAAATGAAAGTTTAAACACCAATTTATAATTACTGAAGTAGTAATAATACATTTACATTTACATGATATGAGTAATAGATGAAATGATATGAACTGTTAGATGAATAGAGACGTCCAACTGAAAAGTTATTAGCAATCAGCTAGAATAACACGTCTCCAACCCATCCTCCTTTGACTAAACAAAAGAGTGTTGAATCATTATTGCTCTGCTGTCCGCACAACATAGTTGATTGATAGCAACTATGTGTTCCTTTAAAATTCAGAGCATCTACCGAAAGAAAGAAAAGGAAAAGAGGAAAAGGGGTGTTGTGTATCTCTCTGTAAAATCAAGTTTTAAACAGAAAATCGATCCATTTTTATTTTTAGTCACTTGCGTTACGAGCGCTGCTGCTGCTGTTATGGGAGGGCAAGTTATTGTGATCGATGTATGTATGTATGTATATTATATTATATTATATTTCGTGTTTTACAAGGATACGGATACGTGTATATTAGAACACGTCAAATTGTAAAAATTCCGATCATCAATTGAATAGTTAAAACAAATAAAGATATAGATAGATATATTATACATATATTAAACACTCAATGGCTGAAAAGGACACTAAAGCAAAAGTTGAAGACACTAAGGTGAACGAAGACGAGGAACCAAAGGTGGAGGAATCCATTGAAGAAACCCCAGAATCCAAGTCTGAAGATGTTGCTGATGATAAGGAAACAAAACCGGAAGAAACTACCAAAACCGAAGAATCGGCATCAGGTGAATTGCCTCCTCCTAAACCCCAAAGACCAATCTCTCCACAACAAAAACTCATCAATGAACTACAGTCAGCATTCCCAAAGATTGATGAAAAATACATCAAGATGTCTTTAATTGCCTCTCAGGGTCAATTGGATTCTGCATTCAATGCATTGTTGTTCTTGTCTGATCCAGAAGCATCTGATATTCAAATTCCAATTACCCCAGTCAGCAAACCTAAACTTCCTTCCAGAGACTCTGCTGAGAAGAGAAAGCAACTGGAGTCTGATGAGGCTTTGGCTAGAAGCTTGGCTAGAGAATATGATTCAGGTAGCAGACGTCGTAGTTCTGCTTCCCACAGAAAACCAGTTCCTCCTCCAAAACCTGCCAGAAAACCTCAAAACTGGGGTTATGACCAGGATGATAACGGTGAAGATGGTGATTTTGTCGACACAATTCAAAAGAATGTTGAAGAGGCTAGAGTTAAAGTTGGTGGTTGGTTAGGAAATCTGGCTAAAAAACTGCAAGATACATCTAGTCAAGATGATAACATCACCCCACCACGTCAATCCCAAAGACCATCCTACTCCGGTCAGCAAAGAACTGATTCCTCTGCGTCAAGCAACCAATTGTTTAGTGCATTTGGTAACAATTCACAAGAATCTAAGGCTAAACGTACTAATACCAACAGTAGTAATCAACAGACCTCTGGTGTTCAAATGACTGACGCTACAGAGGACCTTTATGGTGCTCCAACAGTCAAAAAGGCCTCAAACACAGACTCTTCTGCAGCTGTTGAAGCCGAGGCTACATCTAAAACTGCTTCAGAGGCGAAGGATGCTGTCAAGGCTGAAACCAAACCTACTGAAAGCAGTAAGAGTGGTAACAAATGGGAACCACTATCTTCTGTTGATCCAGAACCTATTAGTGATGCAACCTTTTTAGTTGATGACAGTGACGAAGAAGATGATGATAAAGATAAGAAATAATAACCCCCTTTTCCCATGAGTGAGAACGTTTTTTTTTCTCCTGTTTATGTTTGTTTTATGTTTATTCCTGTTTAATGTCGCTTTTATATTTGGTTTGGGTCTTCACGAACTCCTTTTCTTTCTCTTACTTTCTCTCTCCCTTCCCCCCCCCTCCCCTTTTTTTTTACTACAATTTAGATAAATATTATTAGTTACGAAATATTAGTACATGAGAACATTAACTCGACTGTGGAAGGTTTTACCTCTTCTTTCTCTTTAGTACTTTCTCCTCTTTTCTCCTTTTGGTTTTATTCTTGCAATAACATCCAATGTGCCGTTTGGCCTCTTTACTACGTACACTTACTGATTTTATTTATACTTAATTAATCAGCCTATTTCCAGCTTTAAAGATAGAAGAATGATAAAAAAAACATTATGGTCTAGTTTAGGTTATGACTCGAAATGCTGTATATGATGTACAAAAAAATATTACTTAGAAAAAAAAAAGCATTATATCTTTGAAAGGAATCCTGTCTGTTTATACTCACCGTCGCTCATAATGGTTTTCATCACTCCCTTCAACAACTCTACTTGGAACGGTTTAAATGGAAAGTCTTCACCATCCACTGATATATGAGCAGACTTACCGTTCTTCAACGTTGGAATCAGTTTAAATGCTTCAACTTTAAAGTGCATAATCTCATCTTTCCAAACATGAAGACCTTTGTCTAAAGACAGTAATGCATCTGTTGTAGTCAACAAGTTAGTTCTAGAATCAGAGACAATCACATCGATGGAACCATCGTTTCTAAGAGCAGCGGGGAAGAAATTAGTGTCCTTCGAAATGTATGGCATCTTTCCTGAATAAAATATACCCAAGTTGTCACACATTTCCTGATCAAACCATTCCCAACCTTGTTCCTGGCTAGTAGCATCCTTGCTGAAATTCATTGTATCCAAATACTCCAATTTGAAATCATCCTCTGTTAAATCCTTACCGGTATCTTCTTTTCCTTGGTTTTGTTTATAAAATTCATTCAATTCCTCTTTGGTTTTTGTTATATACTTAAATGCAACTTCACATGGGTATTTAGCTCTAGATAAAACTTTTGCAGCAACACCGATATTAAATCTAGCCTGACCGATGAATCTCATCCATTCGGTACCAATATCGGCTTCAGCTATGATACCATACGTCTGACTCAAAAACGATAATTTCGTTGGAATCCCCTCCATACAAACAGCCATCAAATCGGATCTGACTGTATGTCCCTTTAATATTTCCAAAGTAGCCAATGATGGAATTAATGTATCTAAACACGACAAGGACATAGCGTTACCAGAACCACATGGAGCTTGTGTGATAACCAGCTTAGAAAAGGCCTCAGCTCTATCACTACGCTTATATAGACCATTGATGACCTCATGAGGGATACCATCACCGGATGCACATAAAATGATATCATATTTACTGATATCGAGTTCATATGCAATATCAATAGCGTGTTTTCTGTATGCAGTCTTTTGGATTTCATATTTGCATTTGGCAGCTTTCAAAATAGGTTCCACCTCTTCTTGAAAATATTTTAGGGATTTCCCCTGACCACTTTTCGGATTAGTTAAAACTAAAATGGATCTGCCAGGTTGGGATTCAGGATATGCCTTAGCCATGATTTCTTCAGAGAGGTCGACATTTTGGGAACTAGAAGAATCTGGAAGTTGAGTTTGCTCAAGCTGAAAAATATTGGTGAACACTTCTAAAGAACCATTCTTTTTCGGGACAACATAAGACACTTCTATTTCATCGTCTGTCAATCCGGTTGGAGAATTCTCAGCCCAAAGTATATTCTTAAAAGGTATCACGTTTTTCAATAAAGGTATAGATGCAAATTGGGAAGTTGATGTGGAAGATGGTACACAGCAAATATCACACTCGGACCTGCTATTATCTAGTTGTAAGGCTTGGTTTTTAAGAAATAACCCATCGGGTTCAATAGTGACATACCCCATTGTTATTGTTTAGTGGTTGTCGTATTATATTCAATCGAACAGAATGGTTGTAGAGTATGAACCAAGCAATCCCTTTAATCGTATCGTCGTCTAATCAGATAAAAAAGAGAGCAAAGATAGAGAAGATGGATAACTTGCTAGCTCAACAGCTGCTTGATCCGATCTTCGTCTCACGACACGCGAAAAAGTAAAAGTAAAAAAAAAGTTAAGACGTCAGCTACAGGATTCGAACCTGTGCGGGCATAGCCCAAAAGATTTCAAGTCTTTCTCCTTAACCGCTCGGACAAACTGACAATATTAGCTCGATTGGTGGTGAAACAAATCTATCTGGCCAAAATGGTATATTAATATGGCAAAATTAAAATTAAGAAATGTTAATCATAAATTATTCATTATCTTTGACCTATTTAGTGGTTATATTATTACTAAACATGTAATAGGTGTTTAAATATTTGTCTGAAATATCCGTTTAGTATCTCTCTTTCTTTATTATTGAATTATTCAAGCTTTTTTGCAATATCTAATATTTGAAGTTTCCGATTTGTATATTTATGTGTATTTTTAATATTAATTGCTAATATAAATTAGCAAGCCAAAACTATGACCACAATAAGATTACAAGAAGAATGATTAATCATTGAAATTGTATAATGTATTTAAACTGGATATAAAAGAAAGATATATAAGTAAATCAAGTAAAGCTAATCAAATTAAAATGGTTCCAGAAATCTTGCCTTTTTTTTTTCACCACAAAAGCTCCTCTTCATGATAATAAACGTTTTTGTTTTTCTTCAATGCTTTGACAACGGCTATTCTAACATCTGCTGATAACTCCTTTGGGCCACAGGCTACAACAGCTACATTTCCTTCCAAGTTTTCAATATGAGAAGCTAATTCAACTGGGATGTTTGGCTTATCTTCAAAATTCACACTTATAGGACCAACATCTCTTTCATTCGCTTCCAATATCTCAGAAAGATATTCTTTCAGTTCTGATCTTTGAATTTCAGTTGAAGAGATCTCTGATCTACTGACAGTCCCACGCTTTGAATTTATTTTGTTTATTGTAGAAGCAACATCTGTTAACATGTCTAGTGATTGTTCAGATAACTGGGTAGCATTTAGGTCCTTTGATGTAGAAGGATATTGCAGTGTGTGAGGTCTTGTTGGTCTAGACTGTTCAGGGGATATTATTTTGGAACCATATAATTGCTCAAAGATATCATCATTTTTGTTAGCAGAGACCTGACTACACGATTCTTCATTGGTGCTTGGTGCTTTGATAGCTCTAGTTGTGTCAAGCGTATTTGTAGTTTGGGTTGTCATTGTCGTCAGAGTAGTATCTCGTTTCACGAAGGACCCAGAATAGTTGTTGTTGTCAGTGTTCCCTAAAAGCCTCCGGCTTCTATTCAATGTCATAGATCCAACTTGCCTAACGGAAGGCATAATAGAGGAACCCAGATCCATGTAGCTGCCAGTAATAGTTTCCCTAGGAGTGTCCACCACAGGAAACAGCAAAGTTGACACTTTGGCTTCATAGTCCTTCAGAAAATCATATAATTCAGGATCAACAATCTTTTTGGTAATAAATATTTGTAACTCAAGTACATCGGAATATTCTTTGAGAGCATTAATTTCCTTTTTAAATGCAAACATACTTTCAAGGTTAGGAATGACCCAGACAATGGAAATAGATTTTATTTGTCCCTCCTTTTCTCTGGCCCCTCTCATGAACTGGGCCCTATGGATCCTTGCTAAATCTGATGCCATTGAATAAACAACTGCCATCCCAACGCCACCAGCAACGAACAAACCTGTCTTGTAACCCTTGAACGGAATGTTATTTCCATAAACACCTTCAACCAATACAGGAATTCTACATGTGGAAAGAGGTTGTTTTGATAATTCATTTGCCAATCGTTTTGTTAGACCACTCTTGACCCTGATCAAGAATACCAATTGATTAAAGTTTTGTTCAGAGGCTGCAGTGACAACGGTAAATGGATGTGCTTCCCAAAACATATTTCCCTTCAGAAAATACAACCAGCAATATGCACCTGGGTAAGGTTTCCACCAACCAGAATGATTGACTTCCAGTCTTATTGAATGGGGTCTGTAGCTTAATGACTTTGTTTCAGAATTCACAACTGTCTCAAATAAAACCTTACAATTTGCCTTTACCATACCACCAGAGGATAGAATTCTTCCTGCTCTTAAAATATATTCAAAAGCCCACATTGAAAAAGAGAGGGCAATATATTCAATCCAACCTAGTGTTATACAATGGTACCAGATACCAATAACAAAAACAACCATTAGAAGTTTATGTGTCATTTTGAACCATTCATAGGCCAAATTCCTAATAAAACCCCAAGCAGTAGTGATGCAAAGGGCAATAAATGCAGCATTAGCCATTCTCCATTTAAGTAATCCCCAACGGGCAACGTAATCACCTCTAGCTTCAACATATAATAAATAGAATATACCATGTAAAGTCAATAAGACGAAAACAACTCTTGAGGTCCATTTATGAAACACTTGGAAGGATCTGTAAGAAATACCCGTGAAATACATGGTCAAGTTATTCCGAGCCGCAAATAAAAAAACTAATGGCAGCTGGATTGTACCAATAATCCCAGTTCTATCAGCATATGCAACATACTTGGTGCCTTTCTTACAACGGAAAACATTACTTGGGGTGAATGGATCATAGCTTATACAACATAGAATGGCAGTTAAACATATGTATCCAAGTATCACGATGGAGTGTAGCCGAATTGGAAGTTTGGAGACCACAGGATGAATATATATTCCTTTCCTTTCTTTGAAATGGCCACTCCTAATGTTACCTCTTTCCACAGGACCATAACAAAACTCAGGTCTGAATAACTGAGGACAAATAAGATGTATTCTAATCCACCTAATAGCTTTGAAGGAGTTACAATATTGCATGAAATAAGGAAAGCACCATTGCGACAAATTTTGTAATGTTGCGATAAGCAAGACTAAAACCCAGTATCCTAATAAAATAATACCATAAGTTGTTGATCTAGTTCTTTCATCTATTATTCTTGATACACTTTTGTAGGAAAAATCATAATAGCTTTTATCGATTTTAACGGGGACATTCAATGGATTTAAACTAATGGTAGATGGATATAGAGAATTAAAATTAACTAGTGATGTGGAGTTTGCTGTTGAACTGTTTAATAGAAGATCATGGGCAAATGGATCATAATCTATGACATATTTTTCTGAAATATCTTTTAACTTATGTAAATCTGTGAAGCTGTACTTGATATCTCCCTGATGATGGCATACATCTATTATGTACTCATGGGCCTTGGTAAGCTTTTTCCCATCTGTGGAATAATTTCCAGCACAAAGTAATACTGTCCCTAAGAATGCAGTATTACGACAACGACACTTGTAAGCAAGATCAGGTGATGGACAATCAAATGGAAACTCAGTGAAGTTATTTGCTATATAGATACAAGCGGCACCTTCAGCACTTGTGATCCCTCTGGAGAACGCTGGAGTGGCGAGAAGAAAGCAATGAGCAAGAGTAGAAAACCTCATAAATCTTATTTCAGCAATAGATGTGCTATTGAACTGTAAATCTGTAAATATTAGTACGAGTTAGGTGATTCAATGATTTGGAAGAGAAGAAGTGATCATATGGAATGGGTTACAACTTAAAAGGATTTAGATTTCCCTTTTGTGTGCTTCAAAGGGTTCGCACCCTCTTTAAAGAGAGGGAGAGAGAATCTTTCATACAAATTAAATTGCTACATAAATCTACTCAAATGCAACTTCATTGTGTTCACAAAGTATAAACACAATATTATAGTGAGTTCAATCAGCTTGTATACAATGAATTTAGATGGATTAGATATGCAGGATTTTTTTTAAATTAATGATTTGTGGTCGTTTCGTAATGAGTAAAAAGTAAAGTAAAGTAAAGTAAAAAAAAAAGAGATTATTTCCAATATTAGATTATTCAACTTATAAAAGCCTTTTAAAAGATACCATTTATTAAGCATCTCCTTCAGAACCCATTAACATGAATAATAGCATCGGAGGAACAATGTACATCCAGTATTTTTGGATAAAACTCTTTTCAGGTGGCACAAATGTGCCTTCTTCACCAGGTGCTGCCTGGGAACCATCTGGAGCAGTCTTCTGTCTAAATCTCAACATTGGATCAGGAATATTGGACGTTAGTTTCCAATTCAAGGTCAATTTTTCTGAATCCGGGGTGGATAATAATGAAATGGAATCAAACTCTTCTGGATCTGTTGCCTCTATAAGCAGCTCCTGATTCAAAGGAAGGTTGATAAATTTGTAATTGAAACAAGGGAAAATCTCCTTTCCCTTGGAGTCAGATAACTCGATACAGTAATAACCATTCACATTCGGTTCATTTTCTTCCAAATAATCTAACTTCCATTTTGCCTTTTCGATGTCAAAGTGAAGTGATCCAACGGAGTATTTGGATTCAGAGTTTGATAACACCAAATTATACGTTTCTGATGTGGACATATACCAACAATGTGCGGTTGTAGCCAATGCAAATATTGTCAGTATAAAATGAATCATTAAATGTTTTCTTTTATGATATATCTATATTGATTGTATATTACCGGTCAAATCAAGCACTAACACGTAATCTAATTAACTACCGAACTCAATATAAACTAGCTAAAACTAAATATATTTCAAAAAGACTATGAATACGAAAGAAACTACACATCCTTGCACCAGAGAGTTTTTGTTATTATTATTGCATGTCTCTTATTTACACATATATAATATATATATATAATACGCTTAGTGGGCTATTTAGATACTCTATTTCTTTGTCCTTGCAACCAATTATTATATCAATTGTCATTTATAGATCAATAACTGTCATTAGTATTAAAAATACTGTCTTTTAAATAGCTCCAATGGAAGGCTGGAGAGAGGTATGCACTATAATCTTTTTTTTTCCCCTGTTTTATTCTAAACTTTAGATGATGTTTTATAGACAAAGGATTAAACAACTAACATGCTTTACCAACCAACCAAACAAACAAATAATTTGTACTTTAGATCACACGAATACCAGCCCTAAAGCTTCCGAAAAATGAGCTTTTGCCTCAAAATGGAAAACATCCATCTAAAATGGTAACCTCCGTGAGGTTTGACGATTCCCATGATTTGCTATGGATCGGTGATTCAGAAGGTTACCTATACTCTTTCAGCTCGATCAAGTTGGTTCCATATACATCAGTCAGAGCCCATCAAGGACCAATATTGAAAATACTAAATCACAAAAGGGGTATTGTCACATTATCGGCAGATTCAATAAGGCTCGGTACCATTGAAGGTGTCTGTAAATTCACTGTTCGAGACCCTAATTGCTCTGGTTTCACTTGCATGTCATATACTTCAAATACTCAAACAGAGATATTGGTAGGTGGTTCTTCTAACACTATGGGAAACAAAATTCTCAAAATTGATTTGATTCACGGGAAAGTTTCAGGGTCAGTGGACTATGATCATGACCT
This sequence comes from Ambrosiozyma vanderkliftii, assembly GCA_003705225.2. Classification (NCBI taxonomy): domain Eukaryota; kingdom Fungi; phylum Ascomycota; class Pichiomycetes; order Pichiales; family Pichiaceae; genus Ambrosiozyma; species Ambrosiozyma vanderkliftii. The sequence goes on from PPHW02000051.1 coordinate 47,764, forward strand.
TCTTTTGATGGATACTAATTTAAAGTATGTTGTCTTGGGAAGGTCAGATGGATCTGTTGATATCTTAGATCCTAGACTTACCTCTTTCGTGTCAACTTTTAAATGCCACTCTGCCAGCTTATCCAGTATAAGTGTGAAAGATACTACAGTTTTAACTGCTGGATACTCATTAAGACATGACCAATTTGTTTCTGATCCATTCGTTTGCTCAATTGATCTGAAAAACTTGAAACCATCTACACCTATATCATTCCCAGCAGGAGCTTCTCAAGTATTTCTGCACCCAAGTCTAAGTACAGTGAGCCTTATAGCTTCCAACATGGGCCAAATTAATTTCATAGATATTTTCAATCCAGGAAAGATTCAATTGTACCAGGCAGAATTATCTTCCTTTCTCACTTTATCTGACTTGTCAACCTCAGGTGAATGCTTTGCCTTCGTTGATGCCATGCAAACTTTATATCTTTGGGGACGCACACCAATGAATTCAACTAATCTACCAAGTTTCACGGTCTATAGTACACCTTTAATATACCCAAATCTAAATACTGAGCAGGTACCTCTCAACAACAGAGTCACGTTTGATATAAATACACCTTTGAATTCAATCAAATTACCTCATTATTCGGACAACCTTTTATCTGTATGGCCATCTGAAATGATGTTCACTGTTGGTAAATTACCTAGTCAAATAGATCCCGAAATTATAAGAAGCTCTAAGTCATTGGAAGGATTTTTAATTGCAAGATACAATAAGGAGAGATATGGCCCTAGAAACTTGTCTCATAAATACGAAAGGATAGCCCATCAAAAAACTGAAAATAAAACAGTTCCTAAATTTATCAGTGAAAGAGAAGACGACGAAGAAATTAATGAAGATAAAATAAAGTTGCAACAGGAACTAGCCAGAAGTGCTTTTGTTGATTCATCTATCAATGGTGATGTTCCTAACATTTTCAAGAAGGTTGATATACTCTACAGTAAGTTTGGTGTTGATGATTTTGATTTTGATTTCTACAACAAAACTCCTTTTTCAGGATTAGAAACCAATGCGGAGAATTCTTATTCCAATTGCTTGTTTCAACTTTATAGATTCATTCCATCAATATTTAATTTTGTGGTGAAAACATTAGCAGAAGATGTTACTTATGAGGATTTTGTTTTAACAGAACTGGGATACCTATTTGATATGTTGGTGAAGGGTGCGGGTAGACACTGCATAGCTTCTAATTTTCAAAGATTATTATGCTCTTTACCTGATGCTAAGCGATTAGGTCTTTTGAACAATGAGGGAAAAACCAATGACGATATTGGACAAAGAAGGTTAATACACACTTTCAATCGATTTTTGTTAGAAAAACTTGCCATGGATGAGAATGCCTTATACAACACTAAAATGTCTCAACACTTGGATTCAATTTGCGGTGTCCTGACAGAAACAGCTGTTTCTTCAATGTACTGTAATTTAACACATAAAAGAACCACCATTTTCCATTCCATCGACATCAATACAGTGCCACCGGCTCCCGTGATTCCAACTCATATAACAATTTTAAATTACATGGAGGCTTCAATGAACAAAGTTGCCAGACATCATATAACTTGTGACAACTGTAAGTCGAACCACCCAGTTGATGCAACTTTGAGAATTGGCCGTTTACCCTCTGTTCTTTTCCTTAACTTAGATTTAACCAATGAACAAACAAATGAAGTTAGAATGCTAAATGGGTGGCTTGTTCCAGAATTTTACTCTGCACTTTCCCCAATGGGTACTCCAGTTTTAAGAACAAACATTGTCGCTGGTAACTTGAATAACTTACAAAAGTATGAACTTTTAGGTTATGTTTGTCAAATCACATCAAGAGATAACAAGAATCATTTAGTGACCATAGTCAAAATAAATGATCCTCAAGATGCCAGTTCCCCTAAGGGCAAATGGATTTTGTTTAATGACTTTTTGGTTACATCTATCAAGGAGGAAGAGGTTTTCAATTTAACTCATTGGTGGAAAAGACCTGTTGTGGTTGTTTACCAAGAATCGGCTGTGGCAGTAGAATTATTTGATTATACTCGTTGGAAAGAGAACTTGAATGACTCAATTTTATATAGAGATCACTTTGCTAAAGGTACAAGAGAGGGTAAGGTCATTGAATATGAGCTACTTACAAAAGATGAAGCTCCACAACCTGGAACATTGGTTGCCATTGATGCTGAATTTGTTCAATTAGCACCTCCAGAGTATGAGTTTAGCTCTAAGGGTCTTAAGAAGTTGGTCAAGCCGAAGAGACTGTCTTTGGCTAGAATCTCTGTTCTAAGAGGCGAGGGTCCTCGGGAAGGTGTGTGCTTTATTGATGACTATATTGTCACAAATGAAAGTATTGATGATTACGTGACTTCATATTCTGGTATCGAACCAGGAAATTTGAATCCAGACATATCCAACAAAACTCTAGTTAATCTACAAACCGCCTATAGAAAAATGTGGTTATTGTTAAATTTGGGCTGTATTTTTGTCGGCCACTCATTGGCCGGTGATTTCAGAACGATTAATATTCAAATACCTAATAGCCAAGTTAGGGACACCGCTGAATTCTTTTATTTAAAGAAAGAAAAGAGAAAATTGGGATTGAAGTTCCTAATTTATCAAATCTTTAATGAGCGTGTCCAAACAGGTAACCATGATTCTATTGAAGATGCATATTCGGCCTTGAAACTATACAGAAAGTATCTAGAGTTACAGAGAACTGGTCAACTGGAAAATGTATTGACTAGAATATACCTTGAAGGTCAATTTTCCAGATTCAAAATTCCAGACAATTGATATACTGACACCATCTAAACTGTCATTTTGCATCACACATCCACACACATGTATATTATATATATTTACATATTGCCTACTCTTATTTTTGTTTTACTTTATGTTAATATAAAATTAATAAACCCATAATTCATTTTAGCAAAAAAAGTCTGGTAATTATATTATACATTTTTTTTTTAATTCTGTAAATTAACCAAGTTTAAAGAAGATCCTATACCTCTATTGCTTCCATTATTATTATTAACCACATATTGTTGCTGCGCTCTTGTAGTTGGCTGGAATTGCATCATATTACTTCTATGCTGTTGCAATTGAAGTAAATTTAAATGAGATGTCTGGCCTTCCACGCTTGGTTGAGATTGAGAAATTGATCCGTCATTTTGTTCATTAATTTGGTTGTATTTATTACCACGTAAGCCCTGCTGGTTACCATTTCCAGAAGTAGTATCAACGCTTGAGGAGGAAACTGGCCCTGTAAAGTAACTGAACTGATCACAATTTTTCTTCCACATGGTAGTGAGCATTCTATTAAATTCAGATATATCATTTCCCTGGAAAAAAGTTTCAGCTCTTTTGGAAGGACGATGTGTTCCCTGTATATCGTTATTGCTAGTACCGCCAAAGGAGCCAGGAATTGGCTCCGCACTTGAATGCTCAGATTTCGTTTGTCTTATCTTTTTCATATTCATATCTGAACAAGCTTTCAACCTTTCTAATGATGTAAGTACTGGGTTACAGTATCTTCTTATATTTAAAAACTCTCTAGACAGTTTTTCGTATTCATTTCTTGTAGCCGTGTTCGAAAACAGAGTGTTTGAGTCTGAATAATCCTCTAGAGAATTCAAATTTTCTCTCTGAAGCCATAGTTTTTGTTGTGTTCTTGTTTCTAAACCATTATTTTGGGGTGCAAGATACCAGTCAAAATTATCCTCCACATCAGCCTCGATTTTAGGGGTTTTGGAGAGACTCTGAGAACTTTTGGAGAACTGTGGTTTCGGTAACTTAGTAGTACTAGGAGAATAAGTTTCATGTCTCTTCAATGATTGTTGGGTAGGTGCTAATGTTGACCTATTAGCCAGCCCGGAAACAGTACGAAGATTGACAGCGGATTGCTGAAATATGAGAGAGGAGCCGCTATCACTTTTTGGTATTGAAACATCAGCAAATGAATTGGCATTTTGTGCACCATTAAAGTAACTCAGCTGACCTTCTGTATTATAGTTATGCAGTTTCATTGAATTATTTATTTGAGTTTGTGACTCTGGTGAATGGAACATCGGTCTTTCTTGACCTGTGGATTGAGAAAGCAGAAATGAAGAATTGTATAGATGAGGTTCTACTCCATTAGTTGTTGCAGTTGTTGTTTCAGTGCCTTCTAGTTGTTCTTTATTAGGTTTTTGGTTATCTGGATTTGGTTTCGCTAGAATTTCACCCTCTTTGTTGTGGGTTTCCCCTGTAGTTTCAAGATTATATTCAGGTATTTTTTCAGTGATGGTGCTTTCATTATCCAGAGGTTGGCTGGCTTGTGGGTTTCCTGTCCCTTCTTCAGTTGGAGGTGGATATAATTCGACAACTTTTGCATTATCATCAAATGACTCAACTTCTTCTTCATACTCAGAATCATCAGATTGGTCTGAATCCTTTAATTCCAGCTGGATTTTTGATCTCGGATGTTTATTACCGTGCCTTTGAAGATTAGTCAAACTTGTTGTTCTATTATTTGCAGTCAGGCCAACAATTTTTGGGTTTGACTTTATCCGGAACACTTCACCACTTGATTTAGATCTCATGAATTTAGGTCTTTCATTGTCTTGTGCCAGTTGAGATGATGCCGTCGTTGACTCATTGGACTTTATTCTAGTCAGCTTATTTAGATTCTTACCATAAGATGAGTTTCTAGCTAGAACTTTCCCAGCTGCAAACTTCTTCACAGGTTTCTTTTTCCCCTCATCCTTCAACGAAGTTGAGGATTTTCCTCTATTCATGATTATACTAGATTATAATTGAATGTCGATTGTAGTAAATTGTCAAGTGTAGACGTAACTCCCTCCAAACAGACAGATAGGAGTAATACTAAAATTGATATATACAAAAAAAAACGTCACACAAAAAAAAAAGAGGAAACGAGAAAGAATTTAAACACACTTAAAAAGTATATATAAAGCTTATCGTTCTTTGCCATCAATTCAATTCGATTCCAACTATACTCAATTCGATTATCACAGCAGATATATTACAAATACCATGACAGATAATAATAACACTCCAGCTGTTGACCTATATGAGGTGTCGCAGAACTATTTGAAGAGGATTCTTGGTGAATCATCGGATAAGAAGGACATCAGGGTCTTGTTGTTGGATAATAAAACATCATCCATTATATCCATGTTTACTACACAATCGGAACTACTAAAGAATGAGGTGTATCTAATTGATAGATTAGAGAACCATAACAGGGATAAACTTAGAAATTTGAAGTGTATTTGTTTTTTGAAACCCAATGACGCTACAATTGCTAATCTTTCCTCTGAGATCTCTAACCCAAACTATTTGAAGTATGAAATTTACTTTAACAACATCGTGTCCAATCCAAGATTAGAGAGATTAGCAGAATCCGACGATTTTGAAATGATTTCCAAGGTGACAGAGGTGTTTATCGATTATCATATTATCAACAAAGATGTGTTCACCCCTGTGGGCATAGATAATCCATTTGGATTCGAGGCAATTGATACCTGGGATTTAGAATCATTTAAAACATCATTGGAGAGCTTAACTTCCATTCTGCTGTCATTGAAACTGAAACCTATTATAAGATATGAATCAAATTCATCCATGTGTTCAAAGCTTGCAAGTTCTGTGAATTTTGAATTGAATTCAAATAACCAATTGTATGATCAAGTGAATCCAAAAGACGTGCCTCCATTATTACTAATACTTGATAGAAAGAATGACCCAATCACTCCATTACTATTCCCTTGGACATACCAATCAATGATTCATGAAGTTTTAGGAATCACAAACAATACTGTTGATCTATCTAGTTTGGCAAATGTTTCTGAAGATTTGAAAACTGTGATTTTAAATGAAACACAAGATCAGTTTTTCAAAGACTCAATGTATCTGAACTTTGGTGAATTATCAGAAAGCTTGAAAAAATTCATTGAAATGTACAAAAATAAAACAAAAACGAATTCCAATATCAATACAATCCAAGATATGAAGTTCTTTTTGGAAAACTATCCAGAATTTAAGAAAATTTCTTTAAATTTATCTAAGCATATGTTACTCTCCACTGAAATTGATAAGACCATCAATCAAAAGAGAATGTGGGAAGTTGGTGAATTTGAACAATCTATGGTTTCAAACAATGACAACTCTCAACACTCATCTCATCTATCTGAATTAGAGCAACTGTTGTTTGATAAGAAAAAGAATGAAAGAGGAGAGCCATTGAGTCCACTCACAAAAGAAGCTAAATTGAAATTAATCTGTCTCTATGCTTTGAAGTATGAAGGCTATCATGGAAATCAAACCAAAAGACTATTAAAAGAGCTTCAACAATCTCAAATGATTCCTTATGAACACTTGCAATTTGTTAACATACTACTCAATTACGCCGGTAATGCTAGAAGAATGGCCACCGATGAAGGCTCTATTTTTGATAAAGTTTCTAACGCTTCATCCAGTTTAATCAATGGATTAATCTTTAACAATCACGGTGATTCAAATAATGTTTACATGCAACACATTCCAAGATTGCAAAACATTTTGATAAACCTAGCAAGAAACAAATTAAGCACGAAGAACTTTCCTGTTTTAAAACAACAGGCAAATATAGATCTTGAACGTTCACATCCACAAGAAATGGTTATTTTCTTTGTCGGTGGTTTTACCTTTGAAGAGGCTAGACTTGTCTCTGAATTGAACAAGTCCAATCCTGGATTGAAATGTGTTATTGGTGGTACTAGCATCGTCAATTCTAAAAAGTTTATTGAAAACTTGAGTGATGTTGGACAAAACTGGGGAGGCTCTACAATTAACAGAATATAGGATATTACTTTGTTGTTTTTCTATACTGTTTTTGAATAATCATTAATAATTTTTTTTGTCGTATTTATACATAATACATATACATATACAAAAAATCGCATTAATTGTAAGTGAGAAACTAAAAGAAACATAACGGTGGTAATAATACAAGTAAGAGAGTGACTTATTTTAACAGGGTAGCAATTTGTTTAATGATGCTTATCCTCCCAATCATTAAGTTTTTTTGTTAAACCGTCTAACTGAACAACAGAATCATTGTAACAATCTATTAATGTCTTTTGTAAGGAGCTTATTTCCTTATCCTGGGGAGTGGAGGATTCCGATTTAGGCTCAAATCTCAGTAGGCTATTTTTGAACTCTTCTTCTTTAGATAATTCAATTTGAATATTAGATATAAACTCCATAATTGAGAATATTCTTCTTTTCATTTCATTCAGATTGATTCTTGAATGTGGAATGTTAGCTCTGAATGGTTTATTATCTTCAATTTGTTCAGTCTTTTGCTTTTCCTTTTTATCCCTTGAGTAACGTGAGTTGCTTCCTCTGCTTGATTTTGAACCTGATTTCTTTGGAGATGTGTTGGATTGTTTAGATTCCACAGCTTCAGTATTATTATCAGTCTCAGGTTCAGCTTCTGTCACTGCATCTGTTTCAGCGGCAGTATCTTCCTTAACTCTTCTCTTATTATTACTAGCGGTTGTCTTTTCAGGCGTTGGAGAGGTAAGCTTTTCCGACACCGTAGATGTAGGAGGCGTAGTTCTGTGCTGGCTGCTGTAGCTCAAATTGGTTGTTGTATTGGAATCGCTTTCTTGAGAATGTTCCTCTTTCACTGTTGCTTGAGTGTGGGTGTATTTACCACCACCTCTTTTTCTTAATGATCTTACCTCTCTGGCGGTTGATTCATTAGAAGAGGAAATATTGACATCTTCGGGTTGGACTCCACTTTCTCTAGCGCTTTCTTCAATCGCTTTCTTCAATTGTAATTCATATTCATAATCCCATCCTCTGGTTCTTTTCACTCTAGGTTCATCCTTATCATCTTTTGATCTTTGTTTATCCTTAGTTGGTGTTGTGGTGGCTGAACTGGTGTTGTGGTTGTTATTGTTGCTACTACTGCTATCTTCATCCTCGTTATTATCCTCATTATCGACAGGGGAGGTAGTGGCCACAGGGTCAGGGACAGTAGCAGTGTCAGGAGGCGGCGATATGCTGTTGCTGTTGGAGGCAGTACTGTTGGCAGCACCCGATGCATTTCTGGATCCATTCACGCCTGCTCTTTTTCTCTTATTCTTTCTAACATCTGCATTTGGGTTATACCTACTTCTCTTGAAACCATATTTGTCTTCAAACAGATCATGAAGCTCTGGCTTACACTGTTCACACCAATATTTCTCTGGTGCATTGACTTCATCTTTGATACCTACACAGTATCCATGTTGCCAGACTGAACATGATTCACATTGAATGAAGAAACCAGAGTCAACTTCATCAAATTCTGTGCCAACGTTTTCAGGAATGATCAATTCATCATTCCCACAGACACATCTAGTGATTTCCTCTTGCTCTTCCTCTTCCTCATTCTCCTCTTCAAAGGCAGCCTCATAATCCTCTTCCTCCTCGTATTGTTGCTGTTGTTGTTGCTGTTGCTGTTGCTGTTGATATCTTCTCGATCTACGGGATGACATCGTAAAAAATATGGTAAAGAGTTATGTTATAATTTATTTGTGCGATAAGGTTGATTGAATTAAAACTGTCCGGAAGTGAAATACTAGCTATTAACAAACGAATTTAAGTAATGATATAAAGTGAAACTAGTTGTTCTAATGTTCAAATGGAAGAGTTGATAGACAATAGAATATAGTTTATCTCTCTGGCTTTCTCTTTTACTCCTTTTTAAAATGCATATAGATGCGGAATGAATCGAATTTCCGGGTAACAATAGACACCGATCGACGCATTTAAAAGTATTTCATCGACGCATGGAGAACAATCTGTTCGAGAAATAATGGAAATGTAGACACTGTATTTACACCTACTATGTACCATCACCTACTACATTCTGCTTTGTTTTAAATATAATCCATCTATTATCACAGGAATATAGGACAAGTTAGTAGTATGACTGAACCAGAATTAGAAACTTCAAAATTGGAGTCTGCGGATAAAACGTGGGACGAAATGAAGCCCTCCGATGCTGATGCTGCTGTGCAAGAAGATATCATTATGTCGAAGAAACGTTCAAAAACTAATACATTAAAAGATGAAGAAGATGAAGAGGAAGAACCAATAGCTATTGATGTCAATGCTGATACCAGGAAGGCGGAAGAGGATGCTAAGCAAGTTGCTGAAGTTAAACCTGTTGTTATATCAACTCCTTCAAAAAAGTCAAGATCCAGCTATTATGATATCGCACAATATAAAAAGAGAAGAATAGTGAAGAAAACAAACAAGTTTTCCAGTAGAAGACGTGAGGAAGATACAGAAGATGCTACGGAGGGTGGAATTGGTAACAAGCCTCGAGATGAAACAATTGTTTCTGCGGCAGATGCTGTTGAACATGAACCTGTTAAGGATCGTGAACAATCTCCGCCAATAGCGGAACAACAAAAAGCCGTGATAGTTCCAACAACAAACAAGGAGTTAGATGTCAAAGTTCCTGAGAAACCAGACTGGATGCCAGATGATGTTTATGAAAGACAAAGACAAACTTTGCAGAGATCATATTTACAATCATCAGAGAACAGAAGACGGGAATATAGTCGTAGAGACTACCATAATGACAATACCGCTGGAATGTACGATGGATCAAAGAAAATTGAAAGTGAGACCTTATTGAACTTGAACAAGGAGGTGAAAGATAACATGGTTAGAAGCCATTATAATTCTCAAACATTCCATGCTAGAAAGCAAAAGAGAACAGAGTCTAAGATTTACAAATTAAGAACATTTAACAATTGTATCAAATACATTCTTATCAATAAGTATGCTGCTCCATATGGTAATGTGTTGGATTTGGGATGTGGTAAAGGTGGTGACATGGCCAAGTGGGAGTCTGTACAAACTAGATCATATGTGGGTATTGATTTATCTGATCAGTCAATCAAGGAGGCAATTAGCAGATACAAGAAATCAAAGTATAGATTTGATGCGGTGTTTGCCACTGGTGATGCATTTAATGTTCCTGTTCCAGAGTTGTTGGTGAATTTCAAGGATGAAGTGAATTTAGAATTTGACACTGTGTCAATGCAATTCTGCATGCATTATGCTTTTCAAGATGAAAAAACTGTTAGAAACCTGTTACAGAATGTGTCTAGATCATTGAAAATTGGTGGTATTTTTGTAGGAACGATTCCATCCTCAGATTTCATCAAATGGAAAATTAATAGATTGAAGCCTGGGGAGAAGAAATGGGGGAATTCGATCTATTCTGTTGAATTCCCCGAAGTACCACCAAAAGATGGAAAATTTCTACAGCCCTTTGGCAATGTTTACAGTTATTACTTGGTTGATGCCGTTGATAACGTTCCTGAGTTTGTGGTTCCATTTGAGAAGTTTAGATCGTTGGCTGAGGAGTATAATCTTGCACTACGGTATAAGAAGAATTTCTTTGAGCTCTTTAATAAGGAGATTCCTAATTATTTTAGGAAGCTTCCTACACCATTGACGGATTCCTTAAGAAGAGAAGACGGTAGTTATGGTGTTACAGGCGAGGATAGGGATGCTTGCTCATTTTATCTGGCATTTGCATTTGAGAAAACAGGATATTGATCTGTTTCACCCATACATAATGCAAGAGGTTTTTTTGCTTTTTTTTTTCTTCTGTTTCTGTTGTGATGTGATGTGTTGTGTCTTGTTTTAACTTTTATAGATTGTACAATTAATACAACTAATGCCGGGATGTTCTTCTTTTTTCTCCAGTAGTCGGGTTAGTCATGTTATTGTTGTTTTGTTTGTATGGTGTTTTTCCGTGTTTCCTCCACAAGCAACCATAATTTATTGTGCAGCTTTAATTAATAGTGCACTCTGTTCCCATGGAGTTATACTCTATTTAGATCGTATTACAGATAAATAGATAAATAGATAAATAGATAAATAGATAAATAGATATATATCTTGGACAGAAAGTTGAGACAACTTGCACTAATAATAGCACTTCCAAAATCCATGAACCATTTAGGGTATTTAGCCAGTGGTGATAAAACAAAGATAATTTACAAAAGTGACAGAGAATATATTGCGGATAAAACAGACAAACTATTATATATATATTAATACATCCTTAATTGTGTAAGGTTGAATATATCCTCATGAGACCGAATAATGTGAGAGGGTATACAGAAGAAACAAAACTTGCACATTAAAAAATATTTATTTTTAAAGTTTTCTCAAATAAAAAATAGAACAAAATTATAAAAAAAGATCGTCGCCATGGTCAGCGGGTTTGTTTACCTCAATCAAAGACGTGTAGCCAATGGTTATTGTACTAATGATTGTTTATATTCAAGGAATGCTTCTCTCTGTCTATCTCCCTACAATGGCATAGGGCGTATGTAATTGTAATAATTTGAAAATTCAAAACTCAAACAAATAAAGTAGTAAAGTATATATATATATAGTATATTATATAATAAAATACGTACCTGCGATACCCTTAGATGTTTCATTGTGATTAGAACAGTTTGTTGTATTAAGTTCTACAATAGCTACTTCTTTTTGTTTTTGTTGTTGCTGTTGCTGTTGCACAACTGTTGTCATGTTGCAGTCGTAGAGAAGGAAATATAAGTAAACAAACAAACACGTCACGTTTTTTGTTGTTTTTTTTTTGTATGAAGAAGTGTATGTGAACGTTGGAAAAGGATACCTTACACCGCATCAGTTTAACGATTCAACGTAATCGTATTTAATAGATGTGGTTGTTAATATATATTTACTTGGTAAGTGAATAGAATAAAATAAAATAAACTAAATAATTATATAAGGACATGTGATATATTAATCAAATAAGAAATTGTACCTTGAATAAATAATATTTAATTGGGAAAGGCATAAAAGTTAAAGTGTAAACAAGCAAAAAAAAGTAAACAAACAACTAATCAAAACAAATGAAAACAACCACTAAGTATATGGTTGGCAAGCTAGTTTTGCCATCTAAAGATGTATGGGTACATATTTACACATAAACTTACACTGGAACCAGCACTGACACTGACACGGGCACCTACCGGCTAGCTCCTGACTCGTCTCACACATACCATCTACTTCTGTGTTGTATATCAATAGATATTATATACATTGTATCGATGCCTAAGCAGGTAGGCTTGGAGGGTCTAACTTTTCAAGTAAGGGCAACAAGTATAAATATTAATTATTTAGATGCTAATAGTTTATAGTTTCAATGTTTATTTTTATCTCCATATCATAGGGACTAATGCATGCAAACATTTCTATGGGGCGCCTATTTTAATAAAGTTGAGTGGAAATTACTATTATTATTATTATTATTATAATCATACTCATCATCATCATCAATAACATCATAATTAATCATATATCATATGATCAGATCATATATATATATATATATTATAAGTTTAAAAATAAGCTGATGATTGGGAAATAATTATATATCTTGAACTACCAACAGATCTTCTGAGCTAATGGTATTATTTTTATTGTAAATTAGCAGCAGATCTGAGTGCATGGATTTATACCTGAAAATCCCAAGATTTACTCATTACGTCTTTCATTCATACTGTCTATGTACGATTTTAAGAATCAAAAAAAAGGAAATTTCATCGGAAAAGTGGAGAAGTTGAAATTGGCAAGGGCAAAAGCAGCAAGTAGGAGTAGGAGCAAGGAGAAAGGAGCATAAGGAGCATGAGGAGAGAGAGGAGGAAGAGGAGGAAGAAAAAGAGGGAAGCAAGGCAGTTGAGGCAGATGAGTTTGTCATAAATCAGAAGAAGAAATGTGTTTTTCATGCAGATGCAATATTGATGCTGGCTTTTCATTTGCTTCGACATCCAAAGAAGTTCAACCCAATTGTACATGGAATTATGAGGTAAATGGTATTAATATCTATGTTATAAACCTATCACCTCCACCTTCAAGCCATTTGCTGCTACACATATGATATGGCTAAACTACCGGTTAATTCTTAAAGATAGAGTGTTTTTCATTATTTTTTTAACTCCTCCACCTACTACCAAAAAAGAAAGGAGAAAGAAAGTGTAAACAAATATTATTATAACTGTAAATGTAAATATTAAGACAGACACATATACCCTCGTGATCTATCGCTAGCATTTGTTCATGTAATTCTTCTCATACATCTAATCCATAGAATAACCATATAGGTCCAATTTGATTTCATTAAGATTAATTAAAATAATTGAAGATTATCACTGTTTGTTGTTGTTGTTGTTGTTTTTAATTTCAATTGTTGGAAAATATAAACAATTATGGTCCGACATTCTACCGTTACGTCTCACACTTGCCATATAATTAAGCTTTTGAAACTTCTTCTGCACTTATGCGGCTTACAAACATGTGCGGCTTAACTTACACTTTTATGCTTAAGGGAAGTCCGAGGCGTGAAAGAGAAATATGGGTTGATACCTAACCACTTGTAGTTGTTTGGTTTGTAAATGTGGTTAATTAAGTTAAGACGTCCAACCATCTATGGAGGGCAGTTAATATAACGTTGTTTCTGTGTGCATTATGTATGTGTGTGTAAGAGTGTGTACGAGTGTGTGCGTGGTTCTTTTCTTTTCTTTCTATTTCTACTTCTTTTTTTTTTCTCTTTCCTTTCTTTTCACTGTTCTTTCTTGTTTTTGTTTTGATATTTGTATTTGATTGGTGTCACCTATATAACCAAACACTATTCCTGTTTCCCTATTCTTTCCATCTCTTCTCTGTGGTTATATAAAAAAAAGTTTTATCTCAAAACGGTTGTTATTTCAGGATACAAACATCATTTCCTTCATTATCTCTTCTCTATCTCTCTTTCTTTCTCTTTTTCCTTTTTCTACCCCCAATAACAGCAATACCAGCAATAACAACAGCTTATAATTTGTTTTTCAGAACCCTTTGCTTATATTCTTTTTTGACATCAACTCATTTTCTTCTCCTTACTTATTCATTCGTTTTTTTTTCTTACATTCCCTTTAAAAATAAACCATAAACAAACGAGAAAACATGTCTACTCAATACTCTACAATTCATAATAATAGTGATAAACCCTCTGGCTTTAAAATGGGCCTGAAAAAGAAGAAGTCCGTCAAGCAGCTGAATATTTCCAATCCCTTTAACCTGCAATATACACCTAAATTGGCTCCTTTAGATTCTTATGTACAGAATATCGATACCCTCAATAAACATGACAGTAACAATGGCAATGATCAAAACCCAAACTACAAACAAACTCACAGCTACAATAATGATAATAACAATGACCCACAGGATAAATTCACTTTTATAAATTCTGAAAAGACCAGAGCTCTTTCCGACTCGATGTCGTCATTGTCAACTAATTCAAAAAACGTTAGAAAACATAGCCATTCCTCTGCCGCTGCTGTGCATCTACATCACAACTCTAAGAGCAGTGGATCCCAACGGTACTCATCATCCTCTCCAAAGATAGAGGAACCAACTACTTTATTGGTCTGTATCTCTTCTTATAAGAAGACGAACCCCAATGAACTGTCAATTGAAGAAGGTGAAGTTTTGAAGCTGATGCAAAAGGCATCTCTTGGTGGTCATGTACTGGTGCAATCGATTAATAAGGTTGGCGACCCAGGTTGGGTTCCCAAAGAAAGTGTCAAGGTTTTGGAAATTATCCCAAAGAATTACTCTAGAGGCTCGTCGGTGTCAAGTTCTTTGTCCTCATTTCCTGGAAATAAGGATAGTGTGTCCTCATATAACTCTTCTCTCAGTTCTACCACCAATAATGATATTCCCTACTACACTAAACCTTCTATGCCCTCTCAACAACAACAACAGCAGCAACAGCTGTGCACACCTCCTTCCACACCCCCATCTAGCTCCATTAAGAAGTTTCAAATCCCTCCTCCTATGGTTAGTACACCATTAAGTAAAAAATCAAAATCATTTCCATTCTCAGATGTTAAAGTGCGCTCCACTCACCGTACAGATGGCAGATATTGGTATAAAGTTGAATCAGTTAATGAATTTAAAGGAACTAGAATGTATTTATGCAGATTTTATCATGATTTCTATGATTTGCATTCCAAATTGATTGATATTTGCTTTACTGCTCAAATCAAGCTACCAATTTTGCCAAGCCCTTTATCCATTTCAAATGGTAGAAAGGATATTCCAGATATTATGAAGAAAAGATGCAGTAAACTGGAAAGTTACATGAACCAATTGATTAACTCTGTTAATTTTGAAGGTGCTAGTCAGGAGGTCTGTGAACATTATGAATGCACATTGTACGAATGGATGAGCTTAAGAAAGCAAGATTTTGAAATTGGTAGAAACTTTGGACCACTGACCGAGTTAGATATTATTGAGAAGCTTCAACCTAGAAAGAACAGCAATGACAATAAACATGGTGAAAGTATTAAAAAGGAGAAAAGAGAAAACAATCATCATTCCGCTGAAGTTGATCATTTTGCTGCCATTGCAGCTGCTACTCCTCCCCCTCCTCACTTACCATTAGCTTCAACAAGTCCTCAGTCTCCTATAACTTTGAACTCCCCACTTTCTTGTACACCTCCTCCTCAAAACTTTAATAGCTACCAACTTCCTTCTCCTATAAGTCCCGGGAATAATGCAAACTACACTTATCAAAAACCTTTTGCATCACGAAGACCATCACAATCGCCAGGACCAGTGCAATCACCACAAATAAAACCACAAGAACGTGATAATAATCAGCTTCATGAAACTTACAATCATCATCTCCACCAACAACAAACTAACAAATCTGAGCATCAGAGAACCACTACCCGTAGACAGAATCCACAACCACTGCCTACTCAGTTGGGAAAAACTCCACCACTACCTCCCACTTTAAAGAGAAATGATACCCCACCTCTGAAGCCTATCACCACTACTTCTAGATGCCCAAGATCTAGATTCTCCCCACAAAATATTAATATTAATAAAATTGTCATTCCTCAATCTAGGTCTGTTGAAAGTTTATCTACCAATTTAAAACTATCTGGTCTAGATGACATCCCAACTGAACCCTTGTTTGCGCATTCACCAAGCATTGCAAATTCTGCAAAATTTCAATCTTCCTATTCCCTAAAAACAATTGGTGCTACATCAACAAATACATTGATATCTTCTGATAGCAATGATTGCTCATCATCTACTTATGAGACAAACTCGCCAGTGATGCCACCTTCTAATAGGTTTGAATTACAAACTATTCGTTGCAAAGTTGTGTATGGTGATGAAATTACAATGATTAAGTTGCCTATAGATAGTACGTTGGATTACCTCAAATTGTGCATCCTGACAAACTTCAGCGAATCCACAACTGTATTGAAGACATTTGATCATTTAAGATTGAGCTGTAGAGATTTTAAGAGTGGTTTATTCATCGATTTGAAAAGTAACCATTGTTTAAAGAGATCTATAGATCTTTGCATTAATCAAGGGTTGCATAAGCTCATAATTAAAGTTAATTAATATGTTTACCCTTCTCATATCCTTCCCTCTATAATTGTTTCTGTATTTTTCTATTCCTTTTATTTGCATGATTTTATCTCTGTTTATGTTTACAATTAAATTCATAACTTCAATATATTTTAATTAATACTATTTATGGAGTCATATAACATGAATATAGCTTGGCTAAGTGCTTTCCAACAAAATACACTTAATTGGATTATTACATGTACTAGGTAAACTTTCTATCTGTTTAATATAAAAATATTTAGCCCAATTAATCTTTACACCATATTAGTGATCTGCCATTTTTCAAAAGCGTGACATGTACTAATTAGAATTTTTTCTTCAACGAGAAGACTTTCAACATGATTTTTTAAGTGTTATTAGATAAAGTACTACTTTTAATCATTTCCAGTCAATACATTAAACTTCTTTTCTTTGTATTATATAAGATATTCTTCAAATTATACCAGGAACTCAAAATATGCTCTTTTCTACTTTCAAAATTGGCCTCAAAAGCTTGCCAAAATATAACGTCTCATCATTCACCTCAAACTATTTACTACAATCTTTATCAAGATCATACAAAGTTAGAACTTCAGTGAAAAAGTTCTGTTCAGAATGTTACATAGCTAGAAGAAAGGGTAGAGTTTATGTGCTTTGTAAGGCAAACCCAAAGCATAAGCAAAGACAAGCCTGAATTCAAAATGATTTGACATTATTTTGACTCAACCTTTTTCACTCACTTTGCTTTATTTATTTACCCCTCCGTATATTCATCACAATACATCTGATCCCCTCCAACTCATAATGAAACCACAGAAATAAGGAACAGCAATAAAATAAAATAAAATAAAAGAAAGACTGATTATTCGGTTTTAATTTGGTGTTTTTCCTGTGGTATTCTTTTTCCCTTTATTACTGTATATATTACTCTCTTTTGAACTCCTGTTTAATAAATTAAAAATTATGATTTTATGGTTCTATCTATAAAAAAATAAAGACACCAAGAAAACCATCTATACAAAGATGAAAATAAATAAAGTAAAATAAAGATAAAATGACAAGTAGATAATATTACAATTTCCAAGTAGAGAACCCTGAACCTCCAACTAAAGCTAACTTAGTGCCGTCATCGAAGGCAGCGATAGATGAACAACCGGTATCGGCAATAATGGTGTATTCACTTCTGAGTAATTCAAGTTTATCATCTTTGGTGCTCCAAACCTTCAAGCTTTGGTCCACTGATGTGACAAGGACTTTTTTGTCATGTTCAATGAAATTAACTGATGTAATGGTGGCCGATGCTGCACCTTCTTCAAATGAGTTTACAATAAACTTCAACTCATCACCATTCTTTTTGATTGTTGAGAGAATTAGAGCATTATCATCACCACCAGTGATTAATGTTATTTCAGAGGGGCTGATTTGTTCAACATCGAATGATTTAATAGATGATTGATGTAACTGTTGGTCGGTGACCAAACTACTCAATTTGGCAGGGGTAAAATTAGCATTCTTGAGCCTCAAACAATCCTTCTCAACGTCAAAATATTGACTTATCTCCTTTGAAATATCATAAATTGAGATATATCCATTTGTAGAGCCAATCATAACGTAGAGAATGCTTTCCAAATTGACAAATTTCACATTTAATATACAACATGCTTGATAGTAACCATCAATGAACAACTTAAAGCTCTTCTCTTCGTAATTAAAGTACCATATTCTAACATCTGAATCAGAATAAACGGTAACTAATAAGAATCCAGTCGCTTCATTATTGATGTCTCTAATTTCAATAGTATCAAAATCCATCACTCTTAAATCAGGATTTGCAGAACTTGGTTTGATAGTTCTATACAACGTAATGAATGGTGAATGCTTTGTGGAATCATCGGTTATTTTCCATAGATACAGCTCTTCCCTGGCTGATGAACTCATTATGTAATTATCGTTAACGTAATGAACAGATTGCAAACCGGAAACATGCTGTCTCTGTGTCCATTGAAGATGAACTTGTCCGTCTTTCGTCAATGTTGATAACTTGATCGTAGTATCCTCAGCACCAGTGATCAATAATTTTCTATCAGAATCTTTGGTATTAACCACGGCCAAACTTCTGACTTCTCTACCATGAAGCCCTGAAGATAACAACTGGGGGCAAGTAAACTTACCATTTTGAATAAGTTGGATATCCGAAGATCTAGTGTAAATGAATCTGTAATTAAGATTCTTTGATTCATAATCAAAGGTGTAATGAAACGACCATTGTCTATGAGGACCACCACAAATCTCTCTCATCAATTCGAATTGTTTAGTTTCATTCCAAATAAAGAAATAATCGGACTTGAATCCATATAGAATCAAATCGCCATCAGGGCTGTAGAATCCATCATCAACAAACCCTTTTTGTATCCTGTTAT
The DNA here is from genome assembly GCA_003705225.2 of Ambrosiozyma vanderkliftii. Classification (NCBI taxonomy): domain Eukaryota; kingdom Fungi; phylum Ascomycota; class Pichiomycetes; order Pichiales; family Pichiaceae; genus Ambrosiozyma; species Ambrosiozyma vanderkliftii. The sequence goes on from PPHW02000051.1 coordinate 66,706, forward strand.
CTTCAAGTATACTGAGATTCAAGTTTGAATCAATGTTTATAATATAATATCCTGAATCCTTCATAGTTAAGAAACAGACAACATTATTTGTTTTGTAATCTGACGAAATTATTTTAATGGAAGATATAGTATCTCCTTTGATGGTTCTCTTATCAAATAAAATAGGATCACCACCTTCTCCTAAACTGTAAACGATTAATGTACCAAATCTGCAACCAACAATAGCATGGTTGTTGGTTGTATCAACTTCTAGAGAAGTAACAACAACCTTCTCCAGTGGTTTTGTGAAAGATATTTCCTGCTTAATTTCCAAGTCATCGGTTATTTCCTTCAGTAATAAGCCATCTTTTGGATTAGGTGATTCCAGTAAGAAATAATACTTATCAGAGACATAACGAGTTAATAAGTTATTAATTCTTACAAGTTTATTTTCCTTCAACTCCACTTGCTTTTCAATTTCACATTTCTCATTAAACTTCAAGAGTATTAAGTCACCTGATTTATTAGCTATTATGACAATAGGTTGCTTTTCAAAACCTCTAATTAACGAAAAGTTAACATATCTTGAATCTTGGAATAAAAATTTCCATTGACTAAAGTCCTTACAGACAAACACCTTACCTAGGGAAGAAATTGAAACAAAACCAAAACCAAAGTCAAAGTACTCCTTCAGTAATTCATCCTTTTCAAATTGAACCCCTGACTCTTCACCAATTTGTTCCAGAGTCCATTTAGAACGTTGATATCCCTCTCTGGAATAATCTTCCAAGTCATAAACTTTAAGTTTACCATCAGCACCACCAGTAAATCCAATTTTGAGTTCATCATTGACACATCCACTCCAGATGTTTCTTCCAGTGTGACATGTCATGATACTAAGCTGTTTTAATTCACTATCACCGAGCTCAAATTGCCATATTCTAGATGTACAGTCTTCAGAAGCACTGAAAATATTAAATCCGTTTTCAGTAAAGGAGTAAAAATCCAAAAACCAAATTCTGGCACCATGCCCCCAACCAGTGGACAATAATTCACCGCTATGTAAGCTCCAAATTTTGATTGATCTATCATCCGAACAACTGACCAAGTACTTTCCATCCTCAGATGCCTTAACACCAAAAATTGAACCCTCATGACCAGTTAGATTGTACAATAACTTTTCTGATTGTAATTCCCAGATTAGAATACCATCCATAACGGTACCAGCACAAATTAAAATCTTATCATTCAAAACCCTAATGGAACCAGAGTAAAGAATAGACTTCCAGTCACAGTTTTTCACTTCCTTCAGCTTCATACTGGATAGATCGATAACCGTGACACAATTATGTGCTGTTAAACAAAACAATTCATTTCTAGAAGTATCTAAAAATTCAGCAGCCATGATCCAATCACCAACAAAGTATTCTGGGATATTAAAGGACCCATCCTTCAAATCAGACAATTTAGCAATGGTCAATGATCTTCCACCCCACAATGCCAGTAAAGGATCATCAGAACCCTTGTTTGTGATTGATATACCATGTATCTTATTTCTTTTGAAAATTTGTCTTTCAAATTGTAACTCTGAAGTTAAATAGTTATAAATCTTCAAACTTGGGCCATCGCCGACTAAGATAAGCTCATTGTTGAGATGTTGTAAAGCACATATTGGCCCTAAATGAGACAACTTTTTTAATTGTTGAATCTCCTGTGACATATTGTTGATTGCTATAGAATACAAGTGACTTTGAGATACAAAACCAGGGAGTTATATAGCATTCAAGTACACTTTTGAAATATATAGCCATTGATAAATCTAAGGCATAATAAGAAAAAGGTATCAAAATTTTTCAAAAGGCTGTGCAAAATAAAAAACTTGAAAAAAAAGAAGGTGTCTTCTCTGCGTCGATAGACCTTTTCATTCCACGTCGATCATGATAAAAAAAAAAATTCAAGCATTGAAATTTGAATAAGTGATATATATAATGGTTTTTCCTTCCTTATTGATTCCCTAGTGCAGATAACAGGAAAGAATTATCTCTTACGGTCAACATTCAATGTCTCATATACATCCAGAGAGGTATAATAATCACAACCATCATCATCAATTTTCTGGTGAAGATGGTAGAAACCAGCAATCGCAACAACAACAGCAGCAACAACAACCTCAACAACAACCCCAACAACGTCGTAGAACAGTTGACTATTTCACGCCACTTGGGAAGTATATGATAAGGAAGAACATCTACAATAAAAGAAAACAAAGACAGCCGCTTGGTAAGATCAGACCCGAGACCTCATATTTAACCCATTTGCTACCCCCAACACCAGAACAACCAGTTATCATGGATGCAACTACTAAATTTGTGCATGTGTCCACGAATAAATCCAAACATGCCATTCATGTGATTAAATGGACACCCGATGCAAGAAGGGTGTTGGTGACCTCATATTCCGGTGAATTTACACTTTGGAATGGACTAACGTTTAACTTTGAATCCATCATGCAGGCACACGATGCTCCAATTTACGGAATGGACTACAGTCACAATGGTGAATGGTTAATCAGTGGTGATCAAAGCGGTACTATTAAATTCTGGCAGCCCAACTTTAACAATGTTAACATATTAAACAAGGCACATGATAATGCTATTCAAGATCTTGTGTTTTCTCCAAATGACTCCAAGTTTGTCAGTTGTTCAGATGACCAGATTTTGAAGATTTGGAATTTCGGACAGGGAAGGGAAGAGAGAATCTTAAAGAGCCATCATTGGGATGTGAAATCTTGTGATTGGCACTCAACATTAGGATTGATTGTCAGTGGATCTAAGGATAATTTAGTGAAATTATGGGACCCAAGAGATGCAAAATGCATAACAACATTGCATGATTTTAAGCACACTGTTACTAAAACCAAGTTCCAGAAGAAAGGAAATGAAAGATTACTAGCTGCATGCTCTAGAGATCATTCAATTAGAATATTTGACATCAGAACAATGAAGACATTATCAACTATCAAGTCTCACGATGATGTTGATTTATCGTCAATTACATGGCATCCAGTCCACACATCTACAATAACAATCGGAGGTTACGATGGTTCATTGAGTACTTATGACTTATTGAAGAGCATAGATTCAGAGGTTATTCTAGGGTCATCTACAGAATCATCTACTGCAACTACAAACCCAATAGCTTTGAATAATTTGTCAAGTCAACCAGCATCAATAAGTAACAAGCCAATAACACCAATCCACCGTATCCCATATGCCCACGAAAGAGCCATCTACACGTTGGAGTATCATCCTTTGGGACACATGCTATGTACTGCTGGTGCTGACAAATCCATGAGATTCTGGTGCAGGGCAAGACCTAATGATGCATCAAGCTTTGAAGACTCAGCATATACTGGTGAATCATGGGCCGAGAAACAACAACAACAAGCCATTAAAGAAATCATTGACCATGCTAGCACCGGTAATAGTTTGAATAAAGGTATCAATGGTAATGGTGGTGGTCACAGCAATTACAACAACCACAACAACAACAACAACAATAATAATAAGTATAATAATAATTATAATAATTATAATAATAATAATAATAACAACAACAATAATAACAACAGCAACAACAACAGCAACAACAACAATAATAATAATGGGTACAGGAAGAGAGAACCACCCAATTTCAATGATCAAGAAAGAAGAGATGATAGGGACAAGAAAAAGGATCCGAAAGACGATGGTAAAGGAGGTAATGGTAGTATACCTGGTATTGGAGGAGGAATCCCTGGATTGTCATTTTAAGATCATGTAGTTTATATAGAATTACTAGTTATTTTTTGCTACCTCATGTAAATTTAATGTGATAAAAAAAGTGTCTTTTTTTTAAAAAAAAGAAAATTAAAAGAAACCAAGAGACAGAGTAGAAGAAAAGAAGAAGAACTTTTGTAGAAAAGAAATGAATGAAAACCCAAAAAAAACAATATTAAATTAATTATATATAAGAACCTTGGCATAAACTGTTTTAGTAGCCATTAAAATACACTGAAAGGGAAAGGGAAAGGGAGGAAACTAAGAAGCGGCGAAATTTAGACACTCCCAGTCTAAAAAATAAAGTAAAAAGTTGAAACCGATTGTAACTCATGTGGTAAGAGGGGTATTGAAGTTTTCGACATTGTTCAATTTGGAAGCACAGATGGAAGAGATTTTGATTGGTTTATACATTCCAGTTTCATAAAACTCTCGGACTCTTTGGATATAAGCTTCACCAAAAGTTCTTCGGTAATTTAATAAATAAGACAACAACAAGTTCAAAAACAGGGATTTAAACTTGATGCAATGTTGATCATGCTCATGATCAGCGTTATGATGCTTCATGCCGCAGTCATAGTAAATAGATTCACCAGCGTTAGCGATGCAAAAGTATTTAGCATCTGTTCGGTTAAGTTCATCCATGGTGATCTTCTCATAAGCACTATCATATTTTTTAGCCCGATTGAAGAAATCATTCAATGCTAGATTCTTTTCAGTGTTTCTATAATCATTATTCTTTGATTTTAAATCCATGTTAAATCTTCTCATTGAGTTGTTTTTGCATTTAACTTCTAAAATAACGTTATTAATCTTAACATTTGACTGTTTGGACACTTCAGTAATCTTTTTGAAAATTGCCTCTCTTCTAGAAACACTAGAGTTTGTGGCATCAAATATACCAACATCAATTTTATCAGAGATCAAAGAATCATACAAGTTTTTCAAAGCTTCAAAGGCATATGATTCCCTAAGTTTTTTGGAGTCTTCATCAGCAAAGTTAAAGTCAAAGGTAAAATGGGATGATTGTTCGTATTTTCTTCTGACATCACCAGCATTAAACGATTGGATTTTGTAAAAATTATTAGTTTTCTCCTTGATATATGCTGTTAAATGTCTAACGACTGATGATTTACCACACGCTGGTAAACCAATCATACAGATGAACCATTTTGTTTTAGGTGATTTACAGGTAGATTTGTTATCAAAACTTGATTCTTTTTCTTCATCTTCATCTTCATTATCGTTGTTAAATGTTTCATCGACATCAGTGGTGTTTTCTTCATCGGTGGCACCATCCACGAATTTTTGCAATAGAGCCTGTTCAAAGTCAACTGGATTTAAAAACCAGTTATTCAGTTCTGAGGAATGGTTCTGATGTAAGAATGAATCATCATCTATGACTTGACTTTCATCCAAATCCAAGAAATCAACTTCATCCGGCAAATGGAACAAATCCCCTATTTCTGACTGAACCAAATTAGGAGAAAACTCTGGTGTCACTGAGTACATTGAAGACAATGAGGTTATTGAAGTCGATGAAACTGTTCTCTGAGAAGAGGTTGTTGAAAAGAGAGAGTTTGTACTCAAAATAGAGGTATTAGTGTTTGTTTTTGAGCATAATGGAATGCTATGAAGAGGATGCGTTGGATTTGACAAGTTATGACGGTGAATAGTCATCTTTGGTTGTATTTGTTTTGTATATATTCAAGAGAAAGTGAAAGGGAGAAAGAACACAAATATTTTTATTATATGTGTGTTTTTGTTTTTTCAAAAAAAAAAACAGTACTTTCCTTCTTTTTTATTGATTTATTTACTGTGTTACCAGTAATTAGTTTTGTAGATAATAGTATATATTCAAGTTAATCAAAAAACAAAACATGAAAGAAAGGAAAACAGAAAAGTAAAACCAAAAGATTAAACCAGTAATGAATAAAACGCCATCTAAAACTACACGTTTCCAACCATATACACATATACGTTTATATATAAATACATACACATACACCCATACCAAATATCAAATAGCATATAAACATGTAAAATTTTCAAAAAAGTATAATCAAAATCGAATCTCCTCCTCCCAACCCCCTCTTTCACAGAACTCCGACCTCCGTCCGGCGTGGAATGTCGCTACCCGAGAGCCACACGAGTCTGTAAAGACATGGAAAAATTCTTACAGAGAGGGAAAGAGAGAGAAAAAATGGTCAGCTTTTTTTTTGCTTTTCTCTTTTCTTTTTTCGCTTACCGGAAAAATTCTCGCGCTTCAGTCCTCGTGGTCTTCCCGATCCGTAGAATAAGCAAAAAAAATGTTAGGATCCCGATACATACCCAGCCGAAGTAGAAATGAGTATGGATCGGTCGGCATGTTTGTTCCACAATAAACCGTTTTTGGAAAAAAAACTGGGTTTCTAATGGTCATCCTTAAATCAGGCACTTCTGAATGGCTGGATATCTTGTTTTTATTTAATTTATATATATATATATTATATGTATATGTATATGCAATATAGAGGATGTATGGTGTATCGTATCTTTCATTAAAAAATGTTTGGGAGGGGGAGGGGAAGAGGGGGCTTGAGGAGATATAGTCTACTTTTCTGCATCATCTCCTAATACATTTAGCTAGTTAATATTTATATATACATATATAGCACCGAGCAAGGTGATCAATCCATTTCCTTTTTAACACCAAAAAACATCCCAAGTTGTAATTCTCTGATCATCAGTTGTAAATTACCATGATCACCGTTGGAGCCACCAGTACAAACAAGCTCTCCTAATAGATTTTTCATACGTTTCCTATCCCTGTTTTTAATGATCAAGTATTGTACATCCTCTTGCCTTGTCTCATCAAGCACTTCAAACAATTTCACCCCTTGGTACCTTGCCCTTTCACAACAGGGCAATAATGCCACTTTGCCAATCTGGGTTGCTGATGGGACAGGTATACTTGGAACTAGAAAGTATTCTTTGAAAATAGCGATTCCATACACATCACTGTCAACGTATGCCTTGACAGGAACATGTTTGAAAGCCTGGGTAAGGTGATATAGAAACACTTTAGTTAGATTATCTGGAAAGCCCTTCCCAGTGAGGATAATCTTGTTTTTGCCCCTCTCAGAGTGGCAGAAATTGACAAATGTAGCATGTTTCTCAATGATCAATATTTCACTTGGTGGATCACTTATCATTTGAAAATCCTCTATCTGAGAGTCTAATGAGATACTAGGAGTGGAAAATGCACCTTCTCTTTCCTTGAATTGAAACATTTGCTTTCCCTTATAAGTGAATTGTAAATTACCGTAAACAAACCCCTTAGGAGATGCAACAATGCCTAACCTTTCTATGGATACATTTAATGACTTGGCAATCGTATCAACAATATCATTCACCGTCCTTTGTTCACCGTACAATTCAACATCAGAATAGTAAATTTGCCTTTTCGTTATCTTTTTGTTATTGTTATTGTTGTTGTTATTGTTGTTGATGATGTGGCTGTTATCAGCTATAGGAGTTTCACCATTATTGGATGCCAGATTTTCATACATGGCCTTCAACACACAGTAGTACATTACAAACTTATGATTGTTACTTTCAGATAAGCTTGGAAACTCTAAAAATACTGTATTATCTCTCATATGAGTTCTAAAACAAATCTTTTCACTATCAGCTTTCCCTGGTGCCCCGTTATTATTACAATAATCCTGACCCATTTTTAGCCGCTTTTTAACTTCTTTCTGAAACTTTAATGATAAATGAATTATGTCACCATTCTTAAGACCATTTTCAATCATTGACATGACATTGAATAATTGCTGTTCTACTGTGGTGCTGAGAGAAAGAGAGAGAGAAATGATTGTTTAATATATACAGTTAGTATCGTATAGGGAGAAGGAATAAAAAAAAAGTGCCAATCCATACTACTTCCTCAACTCATCGGAGATAGTAATAAACCTAGTATTTAATGCCATATTATATGATAAACTAATTTTATTACAATTGGAAAAACAAAAAAAAAAGCCTTTATAAATTCATTTGTTATCAATGGGAAGATAATAAATAGTCTCTTATAAATATGTCAGATTCTCCGCTGAGAAGAGGGCTTAGTCCGCACGCTTTTATAACTCTATATTATATAGAGAGCAAAATGATAGTGGAGAAAAAAAAAAAACCAAGTGATCAATCGATCTGTTTTTTATTTATTTATTTCCCCTTCCTTTTAAACTCCTTCTTTCCCTTTCTAGTTTTCATTAACAATTCTATACTTCAATTAATCCTAATTAGAAACTTCAATAGAAATAAATATATAAATATTTCAAAGCAGGTGAAAAAGGAAAAGAAAAACCCCATTTTAGATAGCTTTGATACCTTTCTTATTTGTCATATATACCAGAATATCTCTGAATCACAACTCTCCTGTCAAATAGTTTTATTTTTTGTGCATAGAATTTCCCCATATACATACTGAGCAAACTACCAATAACTATAATATAAATATAGACTAGTGTGGAACTCAATCTCCATCGAACAAGTTCTTAATATCATTATTCCAGATTAATAGACAACATATTCCTATACCTATACCTATACCTATTATACGAAACATGCCTTCATTAGTAATACTCAAAAATCTTGATGAATACTTATCCAAACGTGATTACTACAATGGTGATAACAATGGTGCCAGATTTGCTTTCTTTGCCTTCTTCATTGCCTTCATTGTGTTGTTTGTGGCGTTTACTTGTTTCATCAATATCAGAAGAATGAAGAGAGGTAGTAGACCAATTATATCACAGTATTTGGCCCCACCAAGTTATCTTCAATCTGAATTGCACGATGGCCAACAAATTGAACCATTGCCTCAATACACAGAGGGTCCAACAGCGCAGGATGCTGGTTACTATGATCAACAGGGTAACTTTGTTCCATATAATAAGTTATCTACGCAGGAAAACTCCTATCAATTGCAAAATCGTCAATCGAGTGTCGTTGGCGCCGGCGGGGGCAACGGTATTGCCATCCCTACAACTACAACACCTACACAGGGAACGGGGACGTATACCAATGACAACAATACCAATACAAGTACCAATGTTGTTCCTTCGAATCCATTTTTGATGACTGGATCAACACTTGAAGGTCCAAGTAATGCATATCATAGCGAGGCCTCAAACACTAGGGCAGACTACAGTCCACCACCAGGACCGCCACCGGCTTTTAACTCTGTAATTGGCAACAGCACAAATTACACGCCACCTTCTGGTATGCCTACAGCTCATAAAAGAAGTTAAATAATATATATATCGTTTTGGTTTCTGTTTTGGTTTCTTGTTGCATCTTTTTTTTTTTTGTTTTAATGGGTTTAATTTCTGTCTTTTTGCTTTCTAATTGTTTTTTTTTTTTCAAGTTAATGAATGATCCAAGCTATCACATTATTTTTCTTGAAATTCCAGCTATATTGATTCAACATCATGATAGAGGCAACATAGTTATGAACAAATCCTCATCCTCCCTCTTTCCCCATTCGATATAGGATTGAATAGTTTGATTCCCACATACTGGTTATAAATTACTACGGATCTGGAGCTATAACACACGATATCTGGCTGGGTTTAATAGTTTTACTTTTTATTTTTTTTTTCACTTCTTCTTGCTTCTCTCTCTATCTCTCTATCTCTCTCTCTTTCAATTCTTAATTGATACTTTAATATCTTATATTTCTAGTACCTTCTCATCTTTTTACCCCTTGAGTTATAGACATATAATATAATTTTAACCATACTCTCACTAGCCCCTGCGCCCCTCAGCTCAGAAAAGAAAAACCCGGTCAGCTTTCTCTCACAGAGCCGCAAACACACACACACACGCATCACAAAATTTTTTTTTTTTATTCGACAGAGAAAAATTTCAGTGCCCATATTTTGCCCCCTATTTATATAACACACACAAATATATATTATATATAATATATGTATATACGTTTATTGTTTCAATAAGTGGTTTTGATTGTTCATTTTTTTTTCTTTCTCTCTCTCTCTCTTTAAGAAATTAAATGAAATAGAAATAAAAATTGAATTTCATTAGTTGGAATTAATTAAACAACACAAAACAAAACAGAACACTGTCACCTTTTTAGTAGAACCTCTTAATTTGACCCGTTCCCATTTCCGTTATCTGCCAGCATCATATTACATTGCATAACATCACACATACTCTTTTCCTTGAGAAAATTTTGAAAAAACGTTTCTCCCACCCATATAGATACTTCACTCCATAATAATGGCGATTATCAATAAAAACGATCTCAGCAGCATAGTTGAAGGGTCAATCCATATACGTTATTACGGTCAAACCTATAGTGATAATAGTGGCGGCAGTAATAAAGGCAGATATGCATACATTGCCTTTGCAGCTTTGGCCATAATTCTTCTTTTGGGCCAGATCTGTTATATGAATTCTAGAAGAATACGAAATGGTAATAAGCCATTTATCTCACCTTACTTGGCTCCTCCATCATATGCTAGATCCCAAAGAGAACATGAGTTGCAAATGCAACAACAACAACAACAACAACAACAGCAACAAGCCAACCAACAATTCAACCAGGCGTATGGATACTATGACCAAAATGGTAACTTTATCCCATCAACAAATGATACCACTGGTGGTGCTGGTACCACCAATATAGGTACAGCTCCAATTGATGTTAACGCTGGTTCCAATGCTGCCTATTACAACACTGGTAATACTGTCCCTGAGCCTACTAAGGCCCACCAAAGACCAGATGGTCCACCTCCTTCGGCTACTACTTTTACAGCTACCACAGGAACTGTTCCATCGTACGGTGAAGGCACCAGTTCTGGAGCCTATGAACGTCCTGAACAACCACCACCTATGTACAACGAGAGCAACAATGATAAAATTCTATACCAGGCACCTGGTGTTCCACCCCCATCTCATACCAGATAAATAGTCACTTCACTCATTGCCTTTTTCCTTGGAAATGCTTTTTCACATTCTCCTTTTCTTTCTTTTCGTTTTAAATGTTTATCATTCAATTCATTGTTATTCATTTTGAATTGCTTTTTTGATATAACTGCTTTTATTGTTTATTGTTTATTCTTTTATCTTTTTTTTTTAATGTTTTTTTTTATTACTAATGTATATTATATATATGTGTATATTAAATATCATTTTCCCATTTATCCAACTGTTCTTGGAAACATCCGATTGGAGAACTGACAGTAAATCTATACTCACATTTTTCAGGCTCTGCAACGAGATTAATAGAGTTTTCTGATCCACATTCCACAACCACTTCACCTTTTCTAATTGGACCATTCCAACACTTTTCACCACTACCATATTGTAGAACTAACTGGCCATCCTTCACTTGTGCACCTTCAAAATGACCAATTCTTGTGGCACGGCCATCTTTACCCACTTGCTCTAATTTATCGGTAAAACACACTCTGTATTCATACCCAGACAACGAGGACACAATACATTCATCTTGTAAACCCCTTAGAATATCATCGGGACCGAAATCTTTTTCCAATTCACCTTCTCTTTTCTTCAAATCCTTTTCAAAACTCTTGATCTTTGATTTCAAGTCCTTGATTTCCTTACTCACTTCCTCATCACCCATTTTTTCATAATTCTTCACTTGATTTTCAACAGGGGAAATACCCAAAAACGAATTGACAAAACTTTTCGCAATTTCTTGGATTATAGAGCCAAGAGATGAGAGGGAGATTGAAAATGAAGAGGAATCAGTAACCGGTGATGATGACGATGATGATGATGATGAATCGGATGCAGCTTCATCATTTGTGCTACCCCCCGAATTCTTTGCCAACTCTGAAACTTTATGTTTTAAGCCAGAAATTTCCCCAATTATTTCATTAACATGATCAGCAATGAGTTTCAGTGACTCCGAGCTGTGATGAGTAGACACATCCTGCGAACCCTCTGATTCTTCCTTATTCGCTTCAAACTCTCTATATGCCTGAACAGCGCCCTTAACAGCTGGATCATTAAAGTTAGGGTTATAGTCATTAGACAAAGATTCCAACACTTTCTCAAGGTTTTTCAATTGGTCCACTTGCTGTTGGATTTTGATAAATTCTTCTTGAACCTTACCGTTCAATGTCTCCAACTTCCCATCTAACCCTCCAAAGAATCCATTCATCAATTCATTTTTCTTACCTGCAGTTTGCTCTAATCCTTTCAATTCGGTATCCATTTGTGAAATGTTTTCCCTTAACTTATCTCTTTCAGCAATGAGTTTATTTTTAACGTCGACACTTTTCTCAAGAATCTTGTTCTTCAACTTCAAACCTTCACTCCACAACTTGACACGGGCAAGCCTCACCTTCTCAGCAGCATTGGCAATTTCAGAACATTTGTCAGGACACACACCAGGGGCCTCATCAGAACCATCACAACAGACATTATAATCACAGACACCGTCATTCACTTTGAAGCTAGGCAAACGTCCTGGCTTGTATCCAACATTTGCACAGTAAAATTCACCATTCTCACAAGCCGACGTACCAGGCTCATCTGACCCATCAGGACAATCACAATAGTCATCATTGATTTGATCAAATTGGATTTTGATCTCAGGATGGTTCAAACAACTCCAAGTTCCATCAACATTAGGTTTGTATTTGGCTTGATCTTCTGGGGACACACCTTTGATGACAGGGGATTCTACTTCCTTTTGCTCTGCAATTGTTGGTCGAATTTGCGATAAAAAGAGAATACAACTCACCACTGATGATAATGTTAATTTCATTTTTTGTAACTTAGTCAATGACCTCTATTGTTTGCTCTGTATTAGTTGACAATTGATAGATTCAAACAGATGATGTGTTAAGAGTGTTTAAATGTGATTCGAAAAATAATCTGCGCGTTAATTTGAAAAATCGATATCATACAAATTTAAAGCTACACCAATCGTTCATTACATATATTATATAATATTATTATTATTATCATTGATTGTTTTTTATAACAAAAAGAAAAAGAGAATGGATAAAACAAAGGACAACACATGACGGAAATGTAGAAGACATTAAGGGTGAACATAAAGACGGCATACAGGAAAACAACAAGTATGACATAGTATCTCTTCAAAAAAAAAGGTGAAAAAAGTGATCATAAAAAAGTCTATATATAATAAGAAACACAATTAAAGAAGGGAAAGAATAAAAAAGCATAAGAAAAAAGACATGAAATGTTCAGGAGGATGGTAGTGTTGATGTCGAAAAAGTGCCATACGTATAAAGAGAGAAATGAAGGGTGTAAAATGGAGTAGAGTAAAGATAAACTAGAAACCAATATATTCTCCAAAAAAGAGAGGCAAAAATAATACTGCAAATAGAACGAAAGAATCATTAATATAATACAAAGTAAACAGGTATCAAACCTTTTATTTGGTGTAATTTAAAAGAGAGATAAAGCTGACATATGAATGGTGTAGCCAAATATAACTTCTATTGCATCATACCCCCGTAAACATTAGGCTGTTGTGAAGGGGGAAATTGACCAGAATTTGCGTATCCATTTCGTAACACTTGTTGTTGTTGTTGTTGTTGTTGTTGCTGTTGTTGTTGCTGTTGAAATTGCTGTTGTTGTTGGTATGTCATTTGGGGTTGAGGGGTAGGAGTCATTGATGCCTGTGGCCCTTGTTGAGGTGGATAGTAACCATTATATGGTATCTGAGGATTCATATGCATTGGAGGAGGCGGAATCGATTGTGATTGCTGTTGTGGTTGCTGCTGGTTGAAGTTAGAATTATAGTTGTGATAATGCGGAGGAGGAGGAACAATCTGGTTACCACTACCATTTGAAGCATTTGTTTGATGACTCATTGGAACAGCATTGACTAGCATTTGCTGTTGGGGTTGCTGCTGTGATGGTGGTGGTGGTGGTTGTTGCTGCTGTGATGGTGGTTGAGTTTGTTGCTGTTGAGGTGGTGGTCCCTGTTGCTGTGATTGTTGCTGTTGTAGATACTGTTGTTGGTTTGGATCTATTGGTATTGGATAAGGTTGTCCAGTAGGTATTTGGTTAGGAGGATACATATTAGGTGGCGGTGGTTGATTATGATTGCCCATCAGAGGTGCAGGCATGGATCCTTGATGTAGTATAGGTTGTGAAGGTTGAATCTCCTGAGGTTTAGGCTGATCCATGTAGCGATAGCGTCTCGAACCATATGGAGCTTGTTCGTAACCCGCACAAACCTTTTTAGATTTTTCACAGTTGTAACAGAATGGTTTTCTCTCATCACATTTAATTCTTCTCTTTCTACAGGTCAAGCAACCTGTACGCGTTCTTCTTCTGACAACCTTCTTTCTTCTTTCCTTGATTGAATCTGTAGAATAACTTTGTTGCGTCTTATCATCGGTTATTCTTCTTTTACCCAGAACAGGATCAAAGACAACTGTTGGGTTTTTAGTAGGATCGATAATGTTATTCAAGGCTATTCTTGAAGCAGGTGTGATATTAGTGGAGGAAACATTATTGGTTGAGTTATTATTATTGTTGTTGTTATCAGAATATGGGGTAGATGGAGTATTATTATTGTGATTATGATTATGATTATTCGTTATTAGTGATGCTGGAGGAATTAAGGAAGTAGTAGGAAGAGAAGGATGAGCAACAGGAGATTCAATGTTAACCTTTTGATCTTCATTTAGGATTGAAAATCCCAATTTTTGAAACGAGGATCGAAGTGTTGCATCTTCATGGACGGACACAGGGGGACTTTGAGTTGTAGAAACATTATTATTATTGCTGCCGTTATTGTTATTGTTATTAGTAGTATTACTGTTGAGACTAGTGTTTGAACTATTTAATAATGCTGACAAGGGAGGTAAATGCACTTTCTTAGATTCAAAATGTTCCTTTCTCTTTTCATCCAGAATTGAAGAACTAGATCTCATATCTGGCAAAGAAGTGTTACTCATAGCCACTGAAGGAGATGTTCTGTATACGCTAGTTGGATCATAAGGCAAACCTTGACGCGGAGTTTGTTGTAACTGATCATTACTATTCTCTTGCTTAATTGAGGGTGATAGTTGTTGTTGCGGTATGGGCTGTTGCTGTGGTACACTATTGCTGGCGCTAATATTATTATTTGATTCCTGTGGATTTAAGGCACCTGTCAACAATGACAATGGGGGTAGGATATTAGAACTACCACTAGGATGAGGTAATGTTGGAGGTAAATTGTTCATGCCGTTATTATTATTATTAGATGAACTCATTATAACTTAACAGGGCATTAAGATGACTGTTGTATGGGTGTATCTATAGGTAGGGCTGTAAAGTTATTTTGAATATGAAGATGTGTTTTAATCTATTCCTTTTCAATATTAATACAAGCAGCTTCTTAGATATCAATTATCTCTGTTAATTAAACGTGTTTGTTAACTGTTAAATATATATTGTGGGTAATCTAAATATAATGGAGATACGAACAATTTATGTGATATAGAATGATAAGGATGGTGGATGGATGGACGGATATATGCACAGATAGAGAGTATAGATATTGAAAACTTCCAAAAACTGATGAGTGATGAGATTAATATTAGACTTATAGGGCAGTAGTAGTAGTAGTAGTAGTAGTAGTATAAGTAGTAGTAACAACAGTAGTAATAGTATGTACCTCGTTTAACTTTAAGTCTGGGGGATGATGGAAAATGGATATAATGAAAACCGAGGGCAGAGAAAATGGAGAAGGATAGACAATATATATAGTACACACACAGAGGGAGTTAATGTTGTAGTTGTAGTTTCAGAGGATATGGAAGGGGAGGGGGAATGATATATGTATATATGTATGTGGTTTGATTGCCAGTGAGTGTCAGTCACTATACTTCGTTTGTTGTCGTTGCTCTTTGGTGGGTTTAAAGTTGATCAAACAAACAGACTGAAAATAAAAGAAAAACAAATAAATAAATTTATATAATGCAATGAAAAGGGAGAGATATGTAAACTTGAATCAATTAAGGGGGAAAACAAACAAGTAGAAAGAGAAAAGTAAGCAAGTAAGTAAGCAAGTATGTATGTTATATAAAAATGGGTTTAGTTTTTAATATAACCTCTTTTTCCTCCTCTTCACCAAAAAAAAGTTAAAAAAAATTAACACCTTCCTTTCCCACACAAAAAAATAAGTTCCCACACACATACTAAAATAGTACTAGTAAGCCTGTTTAGAGTGTTCGATCCTTCTTAATAATAATAATAATAATAAAATAACAAGCCTGCCCTGGTTAACCAACTATAATACAGTAATAACAATACAATGTAACAATGAACAATGTAATATAATTTCTTGTAGACAACGCAAAACAAAAAATTATGGTGCGATTTTCTCTCTCTCTCTCGCTCTCACTGTGACTTTCCAAAGCAAGAATCTAGATCCGACAATAAGCCGGGGGAGGGAGAGAGGGAGAGAGGGAGATATGTATATGGCCTTGCCTGGCATAGACATATGGGGAAAGGGCATGGGGGATGGGGGAGGGGGCATACACATATCTTGGCTAATCTGACTGGCCTTGGGCAGGTAATTTTGCCAAAACCTTCTCATACTACTACGGCCTTACCTGCCTTGCCTAGTAACTCCACTCCAACGCAAGGTCGACAATACGTTAGTTAAACGAGATCGACACCAGTACGTACTGTTCTTTAAAAGCGGGATTTTTATAATATATTATATAATATAATGAAATAAATATAATGTATGTATGTATGTATATATGTACGTATATATGTACGTATATTAATACTATGTGATAATTTAATATGTGTGCATCATCAATCATTTAAACGATCACTAGTATCATTTGTTTCGTTTCATTTTTATTTTATTTTTCTCTGTCCATGAGATGAATTAGTATTGCAAATGATACATATGTGTATGATTCATCATGATTGCACAATAATATGATACTATCAATTTACAAAATCAACTTTTATAAGACAGACTAGTAGATACATTTAATTGAACACATTACATATAAGCCGCTTGCCGCTAAAAGATTTCGATATTGTAATAATTATTTTTCCTCCCCACCCCCTCCATAATCACAGACTATATCTAAATATAAAGCAAAAAAACATATATATTATTATATATATACAAATAGAGAAGAGCAACAATATATATACATATATATATAATGCATATATTTGTTTTATCCCTCAATTTAATACAGATGAACATATATATATATAAATAAATCCACCACATCCGAATTATAGTTGTGTATGAAATAAAAAACAGACGACATAACCTTATTAGCGAGGTTTCCAGGCCGGCCTGTCTCTCTCTGTCAGCCCCCCCTCCTCCACTGGGCCCTCTCGTTCGTTCGTTCGTTCGTTCGCTCGCTTTTGGCTTTTTCTTGCTGTTCTCGCTTCCGAGGTAAGATACTCGAACAATTTATCGCTAAAGTGTTTGTCTGTCGGTAAAACTCGATATTATCATACACCAGGGCCATAAAAAAGTTGTCGAGTCCCCGATATATGAACATTAGGAAATCCATTATGATATGATATGATATAATAAAAATTATAACCCTTTCTCTTCCATGGCAGCACAAACGAAAACACAACTACCAGAAACATCATTATAAGTAATGTATAGCCAACCAAATAAATAACTAAATTAGGTGATGGTATGAGTACTCACTAAAGAAATATGCTATTTCTGATTATTTAAAGGACAGAGATTCCTTGCTCCAAGGATTCTATTATATATACCTAAACTTTTATAAGAACTTCTCTCCATCAAATTCATATATATATATAAAGTATCGCTTGTGATTGACTTGAATAAACTGAATACATGAATTTGCACCAATATATCAGACTTCAATGATGTATTTTTCTTCTTGATTTGATACTTCCACTTCCTAGATGATCACAGTCCTTACTACTTGATAGAAACAGGTAGAACCATACCAATTGATTTAATAATTCTGCTATCACCCATTGATCAAGCATACATTGTGAATATGTATAGCCTCAAAAACATAGAACTTCTCAGTTAATTATTGGTTCCTCTCCGAAGGCAGTTCACCACCCCCCAGGGGTGCTTGCCCACTGGAAATCTCGCTCGCCTGTTCTCTCTTGCTTTCGTTCTTCCGTTTGCTCGCTCGCTTGCACAGCGAGAAACCGCTAGAACTCTGGGCAGCCTGCCCTGCCGTTTAAAAGCTCTCTCGCTAAGAGAACCTGCCCACTAATCAAACATATCCTGTTGCCCGCATTACATATTCAATTTCTGATTTATAAGCAGATACATTATTAAAATATATTTGCTATTAATTAATAATAAACACACTATCATTTGTTACTGTTTTTAGTTACCAACAAGCGAAAAACACTCTCAGCTGTTTTAATTTAAGCCATGCGGCCAGCGCAAAACCTATCAATGTCGGATTAATACGTCGGAATTTAATTTCCAAGGCGGTGTCAAACATAAAAAATGAACTAACAAAAGGGCAATTTTAGTTGCTTTAGTTGATCAGGCTCCAATGCATCCTTTTCCTTTTCTTCCATGTTTTTTGTTTTTCTTCAATATTTCAAGCACGTTAAAATGCCACCGAAAGGATATAAGAGATCATGTTTGAATATAAGTACAGGTTCTGGCTCAAATGAACCGAAACGAAAAAGAGCAAGAAATTCAGATCCTGTAAAAGAAGGTACATGTAACTCAACTTCAATTGAAAAAGAGTACAAACAAGAAGAAGAAGAAGAAGAAGAAGAAGAAGAAGAAGAAGAAGAAGAAGAAGAAGATACTGACGGTACTGACGGTACTGATGATACTGACGGTACTGATGATACTGATGATATTGACGGTACTGATGATACTGATGATACTGATGATACTGATGATATTGATGACAGTGATAATGAAGATGAAGATCATACCTATACTTATGAAGTAATAAATAAACTTAAGGAAAAATTTAAGAAAACTAAAAAACCATATACCTGTGCTGATGGGATAAGCTTAACAGGTCTAGATCTCAGAATTCTCTTCAGAGATGACCCAAGGGCTGAACTTAGTCTCTATCAGAAGATATGCTTTGCATTTTCTCTGCCGAAATTAGCTCCTGTCTCTGAAAATAAGGTTCCTAAATCCCTGATATTGTCAGAAGGAAGATGGAGAAATATATTTGCAATCTTCGAAAACTCGGCTCCACTTTGGTACTTGCCATTTCCAGGAGATGATGCCCGGATAGAAGACTCTAGGATTTATCAGTTAATGGAAATGTTTGATAGGACGCTTCACTATAAATGTCGTAAATCAACTAGGGAATACAAACGGTTTCAAAAGGAAACAGAACAGTTTTACAAGAAATGGCACAACACTGGAATAGAAGATGATATCATCTCAGATACAGACAGACGAGGCTCCGCTGACTCTGATCCGGGAACATATTTACAATGTGGTATATCGAAGTTAACAAGTCTATCAATAGTTGACAATAAACATTTAGAGGGGCGCAGAAATAAAAATAAGGAATGGTCTGATGAGTATGACGCTCAGATGGAGGCTGAAAATAAAATTAAGAAGGACCACAGTTTTAAACTTTATCAATATTCTGGATCCCCCCCACATGTTCATCCAAATAGTGACTTGCAAATCATGAGGGTATTTAAATATCAATTTGTTCTTCCAATAGAAGAAGCCTTGAAAGCGTTAAAAGGGGGTAGTTATTTCGTTAATATGTTTGAGGAAGATTCATTCAATATTATAACTCATGCACCTGTTAATGTTTTTGAGGAAGATCCATTCATTTCGTACAGGCCGTTTCAATTTAGAAATAGTCATGTCCGAAATAGATATTTAGGCTTACAATTGCCTTATATTTGTGTTATGATAAAGGACGAATTATCTGAAGAAGACACAATCATGGAAACTCCATCTGTTCAACTGCAACGGATTCTTCAACAATGCCATGGATATTCATTACTTTTTGGTTGTAATACTTTTTTGTTGAGTGATTTCTTTTCTACTTATCTGTTAGAGTTTAGCAGTAAGGTCCCAAAAGGTGCATTCAAATATGAGATACATAAACCCCATACAATCCAGTGGACTAGTATGGCATTTAGTTTCACCAAAAGTAATCCAAAATATAATGAGATGGTTGCGGAAACAGACACATCTAATATTGATATATCTAAACTTGACTATTCAGGGATGAAAAGTCCTAGTGATTCAAACTACTTCCATAGAATCATCAGATATAAATACAGAAAAATTTCGAATGAGGATACCAAGTTCCCATTATGTTGGATACTTGGTGGACTTATGCTTGAGCTTGGATTACCGTGTTTATCAACAAAAACATCCTTGGAAAGAGTACGAAAGAGTCAGGAGAACCTTACTAAAAGAGAATGGAGAGAAATTAAAATTGATGACGATACCCTCCACTTGCTGCAGACAAACCGCACAAAAACATATGAAAGGAAAATGAAATCATTTTCCACAACATACACAACTGGGGAAGACGTTTGCTTCCAAGACGATACGGTAACAGTGTCTTCCTTGCAGCAGGATGCATTTGCGAACAATGTTGTTATATCTATTTCCCGTGATGATTACTTGAAATTGTTCACTATTAACCGGAAAGTTAATGTCCCGGAGGACATCGAATGGGTTGTCTTAAAAGTTCTCGATGTTCATCATATTATTACTAAGTATATATACTTGCTTGAGAGTGTCTATGGGGATGGTATAATGAGGGAAGAAGTTATGCATTCTTGTGTCAACAATTACGACAATGAAGTCACAGCTTACAAGATGATCACTGAGCATAACATGACTAGTTATGAAAAAATACACTCACCAAGGTATCTTGATTCTGGATGGTGTAATGCCATAATGTCTGGACAGCACTATGGGGGGCTTTTTATAGCGATTGAGCAACTCTCATGTGTGGACTACGTTCACTATTTGAACCCACCTATCAAAAATCCACAAAAGAAGGTTGAGTTAGAGAGGCGTAAATTATCAGAGATTGGTATTTCATTGGAAAAAGGCGCCTCATATAACTACTGTATAGAGAAGAAAACAGGAACTGCATATATATATGCCATAAAAAAGTTTCTAAATGAGGATGATAGTATCAATTATAGTGATTATAGTGATTATAGTGATTAACTCAATTTATATATCCCACATCGTACTGGACACTGAACATTGATACTAGAGTTGTTACATTTGCCTAATTTTAGGAATATAAAATGAATATATAGGATGCAACTATAAAAAAAATCTGTAGAAAGAGAAGAAATAAAATAAGGTGAAGTAAAATATAGGAAGAAAGATAGATAATAATAAAATATGATATGATAATATAGGATTTAAAAACTAGCAAATAAATAATAATAAAGTAGATAAAAGAGAATAAGAAAATAGAGGAGAAAAACGAAAAAAGAAGAAAGAAGAAATAATAAAACTGTATAGACATATATGCATATGATCTTCTTTCTATATCAATGTTAACAGCTCAAAAATGTAATAAAACGATCGGAAAGGTGAATAGGAGAGGAAAACAATACAGGAAATAAATAGAATTTCCAAACCAACTTAACGAGAACTAATCTCAGCGGGTGGGTCAATTGCAGTAGAATTCCATTCTTCTAATTCCTTTTTCTGTTCTCTTTCGATGGCAAACTTAACAGCCTCTAGAACATTATCACAAGTATGTTTTGGAGTATACTTTGGAATGGTACCATCTTGGTAAACACCAGTTTTAACCAAGATAGAAAACCAGGACTCATCGTGAGAATTAGCAAATCTGATATCAGATTCTGGGGTGTCACCGACAAAGTAAACAGTATTGGCAGGTGGCAAATCCAAAGTCAATTGATTCAATTTCTGGAAAGTTAACCCATCATCTTCATCCTCTTCGGAATCAGAATCTTTGAAAACATTATTAAACTTTGGTTCTGGATTCTTGGCACCACTACCTGCAACAATCTTTGGTGCTGGAGTCTTTCCCTTGGCTGAAAAGGCCAAAACTTCATCCTCATCATCTTCATCAGAAGAGGAAGCAGCGCCATTAGCATTGGATGCTAACTTAGAAGGAGGTTGTTGTTCCACTCTCTCTTCACCGATAAGCACCTCTTCACCATCCTCTTCAGAACCAAAAGTGCTCAATTCTTCTTCAACATGCTCTTCCAAGACATCTTGTCTCCACTTGTCCAACACTTTCTCAGCGTAGACAAAGGTACCTCTTTGAGGCTTACCAAATCTAGTAACCTTCAACTCCTTACCAGTACTTTCTCTGTATAAGGCAGCAATGGTAACCTGCAAGGCACCCATACCATATCTGGACAATTTATAATTAGTGGCCCAGATGAAATCAGAATGAGCAAAGTAAATACCTGGTCCTTCTTCAAATGTCTCAGAAACGGTACCCATGACACCATTCTTGGACATTAACAATTCCAAAATAATTTGTTGATCAGCGGCCCAATTTCTAGAATCGGCAAACACCAAAATGGCCTCAATGTTAATCTTTGAAAAGTCAAGATCCTTTTTACATGCAGCCTTATCCTCTTCGGTCAAGTTATAGTAAGGGGTGACACTTGGAGACCAGTACATGATATCCAATGGGGTGTAAACGTGTTTAAAGCCATATTCCTCAGCAACTTTACGACACTTGTCACCAACACCACCGACAACCAAAACGTTTTTGTAAACACTAGTCAAATCCTTCATTGGGGTATGTCCTTGTATAACTTGTTCTTCAGTAACTTCAATGTCCAATCTACCACTCAATTCCTTGGCTCTTTCAGATTCTGGTCTACCACCACCGTTAGTGACAAAGATATAGGGCACTTTAATGTTGTATTCGTTTTTACCGTTCAACATAGCCAACGCCTCCTTGGCATAAGGAATAGTTTCCGGTCCCTTGACAATGACACCATCGATATCAAAGGCAAAAGCGTAAGATGCAACTCTGTTATGGTCAATCTTGGTCTTCTTGTATCTGACACCATTGATCTCAGATGCTAATGACACCATAGACACTCTAGAGTGTGATTTGGATAAACTCAGTTTAGAATTGGAAGATTTTAGCAAATTCAATTTTGAACCAGATTTTTTGGCCATACTTCCGGATCTGGATAGAGGGGTCAATCCATGAAGAGAGCCAGCCCATTGATCTGATAATGACAACGAAGACACTCTTTTCTTTCTAGGAGCTGGAGTCAGGTGATCAATACCATCATTATTTAGATATGATTGGAAAGTTGGAGTACCTTGAGTAATAGTAGTAGTGGCAGGTGCAGGAAATGCAGAGGCAGTTGCTGATGCGGTAGTAGTAGTAGTAGTAGTAGCAGTAACGGCGTTAGTTGGTTGAGCAAGCTCAGCATCCTCTGGTGCATTGAAAACTTGTAAATTCTTTGTACTTAAAGTTGCTGTTTCATTCATTTTTATTTAATTTTAGAGTATGATGTGTTTAATTGATGGACTATGAATGTAATGTAGACTTGTTTCAAATCAAAAAAAAATTAAGTAAATGGGTTTTTGGCAAATGTAAAAATAATGTATTATCAATTGACAGAGAAAGGAGAGTAAAGTCAATCGAAGAGTATTTATAGATAAGATATAAGCGGGTCTATAAAAGATAATAAAAGATGATTGGAAATAAAAATGTAAACCAATTGATAACGGTAATGATGATGATGATGATGATCTCAGGTTTTGGATTAAGTTAGTAAAAAAAATAAAAAGTGGGAAACCGGTATTATATAAATAGACCAATACTTTTATTTCCCATCAACTAGAAAAGAAAAAAAAAGAAAAAAAATGGTTCAATTATTATATTATTATTATTACAGTGTTCCTTTTTTTAAAACATTTTGAGTTGTTGAAGTACAGACTACGTGTGTAATGTATATTAATTTTATTAAATGTGGTATATAACTAACCGATTTAGCAGTATAGTGTCAAAAATTATAATAATAATAAAACATTAAAGCAGTGACGCCATAGGTTAAATTGTTATTTCTGGGGAGAGAGAGAGAGCCAGAGACATAGATAGGGTGCTGGTGCAGGTGCAGGTGCAGGTGCTTGTGGGTCTTCGGAGGCACGGGGCATAGGGCCTGGGGCACGGGGGGGGAGAGAGAAAGGGGGAAAAGGGGAGGAGGCAAGAAGAGGAGGCAAGAAGACAAGCAGGCAGGCTAGATGCCGCCGTCGGGCAAAACCTTATAACCTTGCATTTATTTAGAAGGAACAAATCCATCCAGCCCTCGGACGGACACTCTCCCACGGGCCGCAGAGCAAGGGACCAGGCCACTCAATAGAGAATATAAAAAAATGACGTCAGTGCATATTAATTGGAAGGGCAATTTTGTCTGGATTAGGAAGCTTAGTATGTACACGACCTACATCCACCATGTTCTGAATTCTTCTTCAACATTCTGCGTGCTTTTTTTTTATGGTGTTGTTTATTGGTAATAATAATATACTGTTTGCTACTGATAGTAAATATCTGAAAATCATACATATTGATAATTATAAATAGATCCAAGAAGGGGGAGGAGAAGGAGAATGTACACATTTAGAAAAAAAACAGTAAGAATGAAATATTACACACAATGACATATCATCTATTTACACAAATCGAGATAGAGAGATCGGGGATTTCTTACATTTTAAGATTATGATCATATCAAGATAACTTAAAAAAAATTACTCTCTTCTACTTTGAAGATAGATAAAACCGAGTTTGGTGTAGTGTGTAGATCATCCCGAAGCGAAAAATACTACAAACAATGTAAAAACGTCATAGCTTTTTTTTTAGTTTTTTTTTGAGTGCTTTTTCATGCTTCATATCTTCATATCTTCCACAATCAACGTATTAATTAATCAATGAAATTAAGGTTCAAATCAAGTACACATGTTTGTTCCTATATGTTTGTTTACAATTTAGTTAATATGTTTACGTGTATTTATTGAGGGAATATATATATATATATATATAATTAGGTATGATCTAATCTATTTCAATCGAACAATTAAGTAATTAAGTAAATAAACACAGATACGTATTTAGATTCTTCAAGAAAAAACCGTGAAACAACAATGCAATTAGTGCTGAAAATGCTTTCGTAAGACGTACGTATTTCATGTTCATGTACTAGTTAGTTGATGTTTGCTCAGCCAATTCTACTCCAAGCCACTCCTTCCCCTTTTTAATATATGACAATTAACTAAATTAATACCTTTTTTTTTAATTATCCCCCCTCCCCTACCATCTGTTTTGATATTGCTTACTGACTTATCTAAAACCCTTTTTAGGTGTTTCATTTAAATATTTAATTTTGTCATTTGAGGTGTCTGTGTGTTACGTGTAATGTGTGTTATTACTACTTATTAGTATACCTTTTACAGTTAACGCTTCCTACACGCATAAATTTGCAAAGGAAAATTCAGTTTCTTTGCAGCTAGTAAGTAGCAAACTTAGACATCTACATCTACTGTAACAATATATTCAAGCCTAATTCCTACTCATGTTTATGTGTAGGAAGGTAGCTTCAATTGATATACTAACAATAAGGCGCTGCTGTGTATTCTGGCGGTGAAAATTTCCCTTCCAAATATTAATTAATGTAAGTCGTTATCACATACAACTATGTCTGCTTATTTAATTGATTACATAATAATTTACTTGCTGAGCTTATCTGGCAAGTCCCATTTGCCTACTGGTCTTGGATATAACAGAGTAGTTTAATGTGAGTAGCTTGTAAGATCAAAGATGGAACAAGTTAAGAGCATTAAGATCTCTAAAACATAAGTAAGGTAAAAGTCAAAAAAGCTCCTCCATGTAATGTTGTAGGTATACGATAGGACTTATAGCTAATATACCATTAAGCTTTTTACGTTAACAGTCATAAATATACGGGATTATCTTTTATGCTACTACATAATACACCTGATTAAAGAAATTGTGAAAGTTACAGGATATAAATTAATGTCTATATGTATGACCAATTTTATTATAATGCTTTTGCTATATACAAACGAACATGATATATTATGTTTGTTTTTTTTCCTTTTTCACAATACAGCACTTCATTTTTTGTCCTTCTCAGGGATTCTAACTTCATAGTATGTGTTTCTGAATATGTATTTATTCAAGTAATGCACAAGGAACAAATGAAACGTTAATGGGAATAACAACAATGGGAACTTGGCGCTCAACTCTTCAGTGACCTTAAACCCGTAGAACCACCAGAAATAAAACATAATCATTAGACCATGGAATAGAAGTATTATTGGAGAGATGATTCTCACAGACATGAAACCAATGATCTTGTTCCACTGTAGCTCAGTCAATGGCTTATCATCTTCATCATCATCTTCGTATCTGTCTGTGATTTCTTCGTAATGAAGGTATTTACTGGTGGTATCAAACTGTCTTCTTTTGCTTCCACCGTTGGCCTTTCTCTTTGCCGATGCTGTGTATGCCTTGTCCTTTCTGGACCCTATTATCAACTCATCTGGGATCTCTATGTATTCGGTATTCTCCTTTGACAAGTTGGAGGAAGAACCTCTCTTTGACGCACTAGCTCTAGCCATAGTTCTCGTATGGATAAACTTTATTGCTTATTTATGTATTGTAGTCCGTGTAATATCACCAGCAGAAATATTTATTGATTCAATCGTGAATCTTATCAAGCATATATATATATATATCGTATGAATAAACTGTGCTATAATATTAGATAATAAATAAATTAATTTTTCATGATGACTGTTTATCTGTCGTCGAATAGCTAGCGAATTAAATAATACTAATATAATAGATAAGAGTTTTTCTTTCCTAAACCGGGTTATGCGTGCGTATGTATTTTTATTGTTTTTTTAATGAGTAGAATAATATAAAATCCTAAATAGTCCGTAGTTATTAGATGCCCCGAATTCAATGTTCAGTGTTAGATTCATTCATCTGTTTCTTTAACAGTTGCAATCAATGCTGCAGAATGCCATCCACCAGCAGCAATGGCTAAAACGACACCACCGAATTGATCCACTGGAACTCTAGTTGGCTTATCAACAACCAATGTGCTCAAATTTGGTTCTAGATGGCCAATCCCTTGATCAATAATATCCTTTAACTTACCTAGTCCAAGGCAACCATTACAGTTAATCTCTAGCCCCCAAGAGAACAATTCTCCCTTTTTATTTAATGCTAAGAAATGGTGGTCACCAACAGCGATGGAGATGATGGAATTCCCTTGCAATTCTTGATGCACGATGGGTGTGGTGCTATCGTTTTTTCCAATCAATACTTGATCATCGTTGGTCATCACGGCAAATTTATTGAAATTACCGCTCAATCTGACAAAGTTGGAAGTGGCCACAGATGCATTCACACCATGAGTGTTAACATAATTGTGAAAGAGAGCCAATTTAGAACCACCTGGAACAAATCTTCGTTGACTAATCAAGTCACCAGGTAAATCAACTTTATGAAGCGACCCCGTGAAGGTAATATAAATGATACAACCCTGTAGAAGAATGTAATCTGCAACTCTATTTTGCTTCGTGTTTTCGATTATAGAAACTGGTGCATTAGTGGGGCCAAAGGGTTCATTCCACCTATCAGATACAGTGTCTCTGGTGTTCCATACGACAATACCTATGCCATTGATCAAACACGAGCTTTTCCCCCATCCGGCTTTAATTTTAACCACGTATTGTTTCGTAGGATCTGTAATTAAATTCTCTCTTGATTCCGAATCAACTAGATTGAGTTTAATACCCCTAGTCATCTGACGACGATCATCCCATGTCCACAATTGCTGATTATTATCCAATGCAATGAAATGAGTTCTGCCAGAATCCACTTGGATGAACTTTGCTGAGGGCTCATCATCTGAAAGGCTGGTCTGTACCAATTTGACAGAGTCAGCGGGGTTACACTTCAAAGTGGTATTGTTGTAATCTGTGATGTGGTCGTAAAGTGCACGAGGAGCAGGAGCGGTATCAGGTGCTGAACCTATATAACTGCTTGATGTGTAATAAACATTACCATTAGACGTCAGAATTTCAAATGAAAACCCACCTGCACTTATGTCTAAAATGTGGTCATTAATCTCTTGTTGTTGTCCTTTGTCTTTAGTTGGTAATTCCAAATTATAGAATTTGATCATTCTTCTTTTCGGAAACCTAGTACGTGGATGAGCATGCATGTCAGGTGCACCTGTATCATAGAATTCAAAGTGGTCATTTGGTATATCAGATGATCCCAATCTTTGAAAAGAGTTTGAACCAAAGGTGTACAACTTTGCATTTTTCCTAAGTTTGTACAACTTAGGCCATTTGTAATGTAATTCAAATGGAACAGCTCTTGAGGTGAAAGTTTTGTTGAATAGTTCATGCCAAACGACACCATTGTTCAGAATCTGATATAATCTTTTGCATGTTAAAAACAACGAGATGATGTCTTTGCCATCCAGAAACTTCACCAGATGGAAGCAGATAATTTCTTCATTTAAGTCTAACAATGACAATCGATATTCTCCTTGAGATGGGTCTTTGTTAACAGTACTCATTTAGTTAATTGTTAGAGTATTAGTGTGGGTGTGTGATACAAGAAAAGGGCAAGATCAGGAAGGGCAAAATCTATTAAAGACACACACACCTTTTTATTAAATTTATTTTTAGTATTGGGCGGTGGCGGACATCAATCAGCACAGCCAGACAATACGTACATCCCGTGGAACATAATAACATAACCGTAGTATTAGACAGAATCTAGAAAAGATAAGAGTTACTATCTATTGATTATTCCAATACCATGGTTAATGGGTGATATTTATATATAGGGGTCTATTATATAATTCATATTATATTATTACATTAAAAAGGGATCTACGGTTACAGTTACAGTATTATAAAATAGGATACATATAAACATATATGTATATGAACACCACACCTACTGCTAGTTTATCTAGCTATATCTTGGCTTTGCACACACCCTATCCCCGACCGAATCCCGACCAAACCAATGATGCATGCATATATATATATATATATCTTATAATATATATACAATAAACAGTTATGGACAGAAAGGGGGTGGGGGGGAGGTACATAAGGTTCAGATAGCAGAAATATACTCGAAACGCGTTAAACACGTCGAATATCTCTCAAAAAGGATAATCCAATTGTCTTAGTAGTAGTAGTAGTTATAATGAATATTTGTCTTTTTTCTTTTTCATTTGATCGATCATTAAGTTCCATTGAATAAATATTCATTATATTTCCCCATGAAATGAAAATGAAGAGAATGCACAAGCTCAACACCGAAATTAATCTATCTATATAGTACCAATCAATTGGTGAACGTGAATACTATCAGCAGGAAAATACACGATGCCATAAAGATAAAGTTATTTTACCATAATAATAATAGTAATAATAATAATAATAATAATAATAATAATAATAATAATACTTTCGGATATTCCCAATATTGCTGTGGTATTCTTTCCACTGCTGCTGCCTCACATGGCCATGATAAATCATACTAATGTATCTCATATAGAGTTTGCTGTCCTTTTTGTTTCCTTTCGTTCTATATCAAGGGGAAAGGGGAGGGAGAAGGAATTAACACCAATATAAGGGATTCCGGAGTGCAAGATAATAATATAATATATATATAACAAATTTCAAAACATTTTATATTGAATTTTGTCAATACATAATGAACCTAAACAATACACGGTCAATAATTCAATCACACGACAATAAACCTATATAAGCTAAAAAAACGAAAAGAGAAAAAAGAAAACATATACACATTTAAATGAAATATCTAAGAAAGCTAAGCTGTCCATATAATAAGACTATTATTACATTACTTATTTTACTTTACTTTTTACTTACTTTACTCACTCACTACAGCAGCCAAAAAAAAAAATTTATATAATTTTTTTTTGGTTTCTTTTTTTTTTATTCACTACTTAGCTACCTTTACCTACTTAACTTATTATTACCTGGCATTGTACGAAGAGTAGATTTTTTTTAAGTAAAAGAAATTCCAGGGTCTGTACTGCGGGTGAATTTTATATATATATATATATATGTCTCTATGTAAATGTAAATATATGTTGTAACTGGATTGGCATTGTTAATTTGTTATCTATAGATATTTTCTTTCTTTTGAACCTGTTCTTTATAAGTCTATCATCATCAATTGATTTCTTGTGTCGTCATATTTCTCCATCCATCCACACACTAATACTATTGCCATTAGTGTATATATATCCATTTCATCTAATACACTTTTTCTACACCCCCTAATCCTAATTCTCCCCAACAACAACAACAACAACAACTCTTTTGACACTTGAACAAATCCAATTAAAGAAAAATGTCACGAGTCCCTAGATCATATGCTGAATTAAAGAAGAGAGTGCCAAACATTGGTATTGTCATTGTCGCTATTCTATCATGGTTTGCTTTTTCATTGTTGATTAGTTTATATAACAAATGGATGTTTTCTGATCCGGACTTGGATTTCAAATTCCCAGTGTTGATCACATCATGCCATCAGTTTGTGCTATTTTGGCTCAGTACTTTGACCTTGATCATTTCTCCAAAGTTTAGATTAAATTATGTCGATCAATCAAAATCGTCCAACTCTGAAAGTGGTTCTTCAGCTCCAAGCGTGTCGTACTTTATCAATCCAAAGGTGTACGTCACCAAGATCCTGCCCTGTGCTATTGCCTCTGCGGGTGACATTGGATTGGGTAACTCCTCTTTGAAATACATTACAATCTCTTTGTACACAATGCTTAAATCATCTGCAGTGTTGATCTTTACTCTATTCTGGGGTTTTTTGCTTAGACTAGAGAGAGTCACTTTTAAGTTATTTTTAATTACAGTTATCATGACCTTTTCCGTGATGATGATGGTTTATGGCCAGGACTCTAATAATAACACAAAAACTGCCCAAAGAGTGGAATCTGAAACTGAAGAATTGAAGATGAGACTCATTAAAAGATTCGCTGACTTGGTTTCAACAGCTGTTGTGGCTGCATCAGATGATGAATCCTCTGATAACATCTCAGGAGCATCTCCATCTGTTGACACAGTTCCTTCTGTCTTTGATAACCTTCCATCCATCTCCGTGGCTACATCAAGTTCTCTTGTCATTGGATGTCTCTTGGTGTTGCTCGCTTCATGTATGTCTGGTTTAAGATGGGCATTGACTCAAATTGTTTTACGTGGAAATAGATACACAAAGAACCCAATCTTGACCATTTTCTACTTGTCTCCAGCCATGTGCATCACATTGGTGTTATTAGGTTCTCAAGTGGAGGGTATCTCCAACTTTACTGGTGCCTCCATCTGGGAAAAGTATGGTGTGTTTACCACATTTTTGATGCTTTTATTCCCAGGTTGTTTAGCATTCTTTATGACTCTATCCCAGTTTGTCATTCTTCAATACGCTCCATTATTGACTCTTTCTATAGCTGGTATCTTGAGAGAAATCATCACCATCTTTTTAGGATGGTTGATCTTTGGCGATCAACTGAACTTTGTCAATATGATTGGTATAGTGATCACCTTGGGTGACATTGTGTGGTATAACTTGTACAGATTGGAGAACACCAATAAACCTGCTGTTCCTGCAAAGACAGAAGATGAAGAGGGCTTATTGCACTCTGATTCAACCAACTCTGAATCCCTGCAATTGGATGATCTATCTTCTAAGAAATGAAACACAACCATGATGATGACTAATCGTTACAAGAAAAAATCAACAATATGATTACTGTTGCGTCTATTTATACAACGACACTGGTTTTGGTATACACTTTGTGGGTTTTCTTTGTTTGATTCCTTCATTTTTTTATTATTACTCTTTAGAATTTTACAATTTGCTTCTTACTGTATTACTACTAATTTGCATTACATTACATTAATATCCTCCCAACATATGAATGCACATTCACATTCACATTCACATTCACTCTCTCTCCCTGCCACCCTTTTTACCTCTTTCTTTTTTATTATTATTATTAACCCCAATTAGTACCATAATCCTTACTTTCTTTTACCCAATTAAAGGACAAGTCATTCTCTTTCATTTACATCGGTTTCTGTACCGTTACCGTTACCCCCACTTTTTACGTTATACTATTATACTCCATATATGTTTTACACTTTTTTCTTCTTTCTCTCTTCCTTAATATATTAATACTTATAGCCTTCTTGCGAAAGCTATGGTTCTATCTACAGATTTAAAATGAATAACAAAAAGACAAATTCTATATAATTTGAATCAAATAAGAAGAGATGTGTGGGAAGCATTTTAAAATACACCACATACACACAAGTATAAATCTATAGTAAAATAAAAAAATAAAACTAAAGCAAAGCATAACAAAGTATAGCATAACAATATAACTATAGCTCTGTATCAAAATAAATATCAAAAATGGACTGATTAGAGAAGAAGCAGGCCCGATGATGGTAGCAAATTATTTCTTCAAGTCCGATAGCTCAATATTCTCAGTCACACTCTTCACAGAATCATCCTTCTTCAAGTTAGACACATTGACAGTACTATCATCTAGTTCTATATTAGAGGTAATTAAATTGCTATTGCCATTGCTGTTAATATGAGGGTCGATATTATCATCATTGTACTTAGTTGGACTTTGCATGAGGGAAATATTTGAATCATTTTCAAATCTGAATCTTGCGAACGAGTTAGAAGGAGTCAATTTTGACTTTTTCACTATTGGATTGCTTGTGTCATTTGATGCCTGTTGGAATCTATACATATTATACCAAATGATATCACTCAATGTGATGATCAATCCGAAAATATTAATCAACGTTAGCTTATCATCAAATAGCAACCAAGAGATGAAAATGGTTAATATTTCCTTAAAGATACCAGCAATGGACAAAGTCAATAAGGAGGCATATTGAAGCAAGATAAATTCGGATAATGTCATGAAAAATGCTAGCAGGCCTGGAATCAAGATCAAAATACATGTCACGACAACTCCCTTTTGCACCCAAATATCAGAGTTTAGGAAATTGCCAAACCCTTCAACACAGACACCAAATAGTAGCAACACAACACACATTGATGGAGATAAATAAAACATGGTCAAGATAGGATTCTTTGTTCTTTTATTTCTCTTCAACATGATCTGTGTCAATGCCCATCTTAATCCTGACATACATGCGGAGGCTAACACAAGCACAGATCCCAAAAAGATCAAATGCGCCGGCTTTTGCACAGCTCTTCTAATTATGTCACGTTTCATTTTTCTGAAAATATAAGTAGCAACATCTTCATTTGGATTCATGATGCCATCCTCTATACCACTCTCATCATCTTCTGGAACGATTTGACCATATTCAACAGCCACATCTTCATTACTGGATGACGATGAACCTAGATTGGATCCAACAGAGCCAGAACTGGATCCAACACCAGCGTTGGCAACTGGATCGATACCTGGTTGACTGGATATTGGCACAGCACTACCATTAGAGGTATTGGAGCTTGATGAAGATTCGTCGTCATCGTGTTGACCCCAAACCATCAATATGACACCAAATG
Organism: Ambrosiozyma vanderkliftii; assembly: GCA_003705225.2. Classification (NCBI taxonomy): domain Eukaryota; kingdom Fungi; phylum Ascomycota; class Pichiomycetes; order Pichiales; family Pichiaceae; genus Ambrosiozyma; species Ambrosiozyma vanderkliftii. The sequence continues at coordinate 100,142 of PPHW02000051.1, forward strand.
TCATGATCAAAACAATGGTTAGGATACGACAAGTCATTCTCTCTAATTTGAATATTACACCCCATAATAAGACAAAAATCAAAGCTGATGTTTTGATCATCGTGTAAAGGGAAAGAGTGATGAATCTAAATGCTGTATTACCAAATCCAATATCACCGGCCGATGCCAAAGAACAGGGAAGGATTTTGGTGATATACTCTCTCAATGGCGGTAGATATGCAATATTATCTTGCTGTTTTTGCTCGGAGTTTGCAAATAGTTTCAACTCAGTGTCATCCATGATATTACCGTTGCTGTTATTATTGCTATTATTATTATTATTATTGTTGTTGTTGTTACTTTCCAAGTCTGCGTAATCAAAGTTTTCCAGCACACCCACTTCAATCGGTCTGTAGTTTGTTTCATAGTTTAATCTGAATTTAGGTATCAGGAATAATGTACCTGAACTCAAGAGAAATAAAATGAATTGATGAAACGAGGTGATTATAATTGGGAAAGAGAAGTTCAAGTTCTTATTAGAGAACATCCATCTATTATACAAGGATATACTCACCGAGAAGCAGTACCAACTGAGGATGGACACCAAAGTGACCCCCAAGTTAGGGTATGCTTGTTTCAATTCCTTTATGAAGTTTCCTGTTTTTAATGCATGAATCAGCGAAGGGTTGGTACCAGAGGCATTGAGAAGCAGGGACCGATGTGGTGGACGTTTAGTTGGAGTAGTGAAATCATCATCATTATTAATGTTATTGTTGTTATTATTATTGAACCCTGAGGAAGAGGTTGTTGGAGTGATTGCCTGCTGTGGTTCAGGGGACGGTATTGTAGGCAATGGAGAAATGGTGTTACTTAATTTAGATGGGGTTAGTGACAAGGATACAGAATTTCTATGGGCTTTATTTAGGTCAAAGGATAGTGATGTTCTATGACCACCTGGATTGGGAGATAGTTTGAAAGATGAAGATCGTCTATGGTTAGCGGGGGTAGGTTTTAAGAACGGGGACTTTAGGAAATCATCATTGGTTGTAGAATTGTTATTCGTAGACGAATTAACGGTATTATTGATCGTGTTATTGGTGGTAGTGGCATTGTTAGAATTGTTTGAACCATTGGCTGCACTAGGAATGGCCGATGATGTTGTCAATGATGAACGTCTTCTTGGGGTAGATGCTGCGGTGTTCACTTTTAGCAGTGATGATAATGAGTTTTTCTTCTTGTGACTATGGTTTTCCTTGACAACTCCAGAACTGGCTAATATGCTCCTACTGTTATAGATAGGAGAAGATGTGTTACTGTTGTTGTTGTTGTTGTTGTTATTGGAGTGGGTGGTGGTAATTGTTAATGGTTTGTTGTTCCCATGAACCGGAAGTTCTGGAGTCGTTGGGAACTCAATCGGTTGTTGAGTATTATCGTGACTGTTTGCCATCTAATGTCTTTTTTTTTTCAAAAATTCTATTGCAGGAAAGGGAAAGAAAGGTTGAAGTCAGAAGGAATCCTTTCTGTTTTCAAAGATAGAAGTTATTAGAAATAAAATAGACAGATTATCTAGACACGAGAGAGAAAGAGACAGAGGTTTCAAACTATATTGAGTAATTAGAAAAGATTTGAAAAAAAAAATACAGATCAGAAAGGGGGTTGTTTTTATGATGTGGGTTGTTGTGGTGTGTGATGCAATGGATTTAATTAATTAATTAGGTAATAGATTGATGGATTGATCGATTAACTAACTGATTGAAAACAAGATTCTATCTATGTATATATATATATGTGTGTATGTATGTTATGTATATGTATATGTGTGTATAGAAATATATACGTATAATTATGAAATTAAGACGTGTATCTGTTTCAGACTTTTATTGACAGTGGTACTACAATGAATTTAATGAATGGATGAATGAATGAAAAAAAAAGAGAAGAAGACAATCGGTTAATTATTTTAAGGGATCTATGTTGATATAATAAAGGTCAATAAAACCCCCCTTTATATATGTATATTAATATATGCGTATTACTTAGCCTTTATATATAACTGTTGTAAATATATAAATAATGTATATTATATTATATTATATTATATATTTATTCGATATCATAAATGTTGTCAGTGCCATGACCTGAACTAATTACGTGTATCTCTCTCTATATAGTGTGACTGAGGGAGGGAGGGAGGGAGGGAGGAAGGAGGGGTGGAAGCTACTAGTGATAGCTACCAGGCAGGCAGTCCGGATATTTCGTCCGAGTTTCTTTCCACTCAGCAACTGCCGAGAAGATGAAGGGTACTAAACGAATATACCAGAAACAACCATCAATGGTATCCACCTGGTACGAGTATCTGGGTGATCCGTGAATCTGTGTTTTACAGATAAAAAAAAAAACTTTTAACTACATTTATACAGACTAACGAATTCTTTGCTATTTGCTATTTGCTATTTGCTATTTAGTGTTTAGTGTTTGTTTTCTTTTTTTTTTTTAGTTTTGGATTCAGAAAAAAAAGCAAGAAAAAGAAACATTGGAGAGAAGGGATCATTGCATTGATCAATGAAATTCGATCGGAAACATGATCTTTAGTCGAAAAGAAAAATTACTGTCAGAGTAGATTCTGTATAACAGAATAAATGGGTTTATTATAATTATAAATGATGATGATATGTAGTTTTAAAACCGTTGGATAAATTAATAATTAAATTTTAATAAATAAATAAATAAAACAGGAAAAACGCTTAGATCATACTATTGACACCTTTTTCAATTTCGTAATTTATATCTAGATAAATAGCCAGCCTGTCTGCCAGATATACAAATTTACATATTAATTTTCTGTTGATGGTTAACTATGGTATAATGCTTCTAATATATGGGTGAATGATAAGATAATACGGACAGAAAGACGGATACTAGCTGTAAAGGCAGACGATTATGTTTCCGATAGCTGTAAGATGGGCTATACTAATATGTTAATATGTTAATACATATATATTATATATAATAAGTTCTAGACCTCTAGACCTCTAGATCTTTAGAACTTGTGTAGAGATGTAGAAGGAATGTATAGAAAGTATTACCCTACCTCTGGTAATGCCTTTTCTTTTTTTTTTTTTTTTTT
>PPHW02000052.1:0-70298 GCA_003705225.2 Ambrosiozyma vanderkliftii
AAATCAACTGGACAGGATGAATGTAATTTGCTGTTAAGTTTAAGAAAATTGCAGTTTTTCTCCAAAGGTACAATTCCTGATGATGAAATTTCTGGGAAAATAGATCAATTTGTTGCTGATTCAAGAAATAAAACTTGGAATACCTCACTTGGTTTATTAACCAGAAACATTAAAGCAATGGAATTGAATGAGTGTGAAGTAATTTATCAGAATCTCTTAACAAATGAAATTCTTGAACCCTCTGTTGACATATTAAAGGAATTAGAAGGAAATCAATTACATATTGTTCCATCGTCATCGTTTACTTTAAAAATCCATGACACAGGTCGCTGGGAGTATTTCCCATGTTGCATAGATCCAGATCATCCTTCTATTGTACAAGAGAATGTTGCAAACAGTACAATGGATTCAGGATATTCTTCACTGCCATCATCAAGTGGAGGGGCTACATCCATTTTCTCAGAAATACACCATGTACCATCCTCGGCAGGGAAAAGTGTGGAGAGTGCTATCGCTACATTACCTAGTGTGACTTCCATGGATTCAAATACTGCCAATGCAGCTAGAAGATTCATGGTTAAGCCTGATATTGCTATAGTCAAGCGTTATTATCCACACGGTTATCCCGATGGTTATCCCGATGGTTACCCCCCATTTCTGATTTTGGAAGTCAAGAAACCATTTATCAAAGATATTCCTAGGATATTAGAGATAGATCTGACTGGTCTTGATGAGAGAGATCCAATTCGTTCCAAGATCCTCAATGCTCAAAAGGTGCTGAGGCAACTATTCAAGTATTGTATGGTGACAGGGATGAGATATGTGTTCCTAGCAGATGGAATTGATATGACGGTTTATAGATTTGAGGTTGATACGTCAGATATAAATTTGGCTCCATTTCCAACGAATTCCAATGTTGCTGAGCCATTGACAAGGGTGGGATTTTACCATCACACGATCAATATACACGATGGGCTACGTACGCAACGAGAACTCGTAAGTGCATTTGTTCATCACGAGTATTTGTCCTTGATGAAGAGTACAGATGACACTAATATGCATGATAATGGTGATGATGATAATGGTGATGATGATAAGAGGGATGATGATGATGATGATGATGATGATGGTGGTGGTGATGATAGCGATGATGATGATGATAATCCCAAGAAATATAGAAGAAAGGCCAAAAGTATTCTACAGAAGCTAATGTTGTCTAGAAGCCAGATGGATGGAAGATCAGAAAGAACAGCAAACGGATCGAAACAAATGTATGGTTTATATGGCGGGAAGGATATATCATCATCTACTCAATTCGGTATATTGATCAATACCCTTCAAGGCTCTTATAACCACATCTTTTCAGTTTTGTTGGTTGGCAATGCTTTTTTTTCATATGCCTTTCATGCTGACGAAAGTATAATGAAAAGATTAAGAGATAAAGGTGTCAGCATGGTTGTCCTCAAGTTGTTGAACAGCTTTGACTTGCATCAATACTTCAACAGATTGAGGGATGAAGATGATGAGTACTATGATATAAATATGGAGTACGAGAATTTCAGGGAATTTGAGGCCAAATGTTATAAACGTTTCGGTTCGGAAGTTCGTGCTTATCAAACCATTTCTGAATTTAACAGAGACAAGGAGAGTGAAGGTGACCGTATTCATGTACCAGAGTATATTTGTCACGGTTTCTGTTCAATCAAGACACCCTATCAGTATATTTGTGGTCATTTCATTGCTTTGGAATATCTAGGTTCTGTTGACAGAAAGCCGAGTTCCGAACAAGCCCTACAGTCAGGAAAGAAGGAGTTGGAGAAGTTGGGAAGCATTGGAATCCATCATGGTGACATTTCAAACAGAAATATGTGTTTCAAGGATCCACATGTTTACTTCTTTGACTTTGACAGATCATGGCATCAATTCCCATTTGATGGATTTTCTGATTTGGAGAGATTTCAAAGATTAGTGATGGGTAACAAGTAGTTATATATATATATTGTTCAACCTTTCTTTTACATTTCTTTTAACTTTCTTTTTGATCTTACATATTTATTGATATATTAATAGTTGTTTCAAATTTTCATACTTGTCCGTAAATACTAGATATGGCTTGTATATTATCAATATGACAGTTGCCTTCAACTCGAATTAGATTAGTCCTAAATTATTATTCATCTAAACATGGTCTTAAGTCTAGCTGCTAAGCGACTGATTAGGACCGAATTAGAAAAATTAATGATTTTTCAATGGTAAATGAAGTTTGTTTAAGTTAAGCTTCCAAATGTAAACACAGAAAATCACCTATACGACGTGCACATCTTCACTTCCGTAGGCGGGGAAACACGATGTGTTACCAGCCATCTTTTTCTTTTTTTTTCTTTCTTCAAAAAGAATGAAGTGATGAACACACAACTGCTTTCCTTCTTTAATTCATATGATCCCTGTATTACTTCTACATCATATATATATATATATGTGTGGTTATTGCTATATTATACTATATATTAAGCATTGAACCTAATTGTTGTCAGATACCACATTCCACAGCTGATCCAACCCATCATTTGTCTAATATAGCTAGTACCTGGAAAAAAAAAACCGTTTTAATTCCCCACTAAAAAAAAAAAAATGCTAAAAAATAATAAAGCCGCACGGATGCCAGTGAAGGGTTTTTTTGCGGAAAAATGCAGAAACCAGCCATCCAGGAGATTAAGATACTAATGAATAATGGAACATCAAGTTACCACATCTGGATGAATTGATAATAATTTTGACTCCATTAGCTTCAATGCTTAATTAAATGCGGTATTGTGTCATGAAAGCATGGCCCGTTATAACCATGTGAACGAAAAGGGACTAATTGTTTTCTCAATTATAAATTAGACATCTTCCCCTTTTTTTCTTCAAAAGCTTGTTCTAATCGTTGTTATGCTATCATATAGTTTTAATCTGTGAGGTCTTGTTTCTTTGATTATTTTTCTCATTTACTTAACTAGACTATTAAATTATAACTGAATTCAAAATCATGAAACTATCTAGTTCCATACTACTTTCCCTAGTTTTCACTTTGTGCTCGTCAGCAGCCACCATTCCTTCCTCAGAGGAAGATGGGGACTGTATCTTAATTCATCATACAGTCACCGAGATTGAATATGTTTATGCAACTGCAGACAGCAGTACAGAATCTACCACCATAAGTAGTACCACTTCTGAGTTATCCTACCCAACATCAAGTGCAATCTCAATTCCATCTGATGAGAGCTCAGCAATACCTTCAACTGAGGAGGGTACGAGTTCTTCAACATCAACTTCAACATCGAAGGAAGAAGATATTGCAACCACCACATCAGCATCAATAGCTGATGAGCAAACAACTACGACTTCGGAGGGGGCCACTACTACACAGACACCAACAACAACGAGTACATCCACTGAGGAGCCTACCTCTACTTCATCATCAACATCAGCAACTACAACGGAAACTACATCTACAACTGAACCCCTACTTGGACTAGGTTCAAATGAAGAGACAACCTCATCTTCCTCTACCTCCTCGACTACATCAATAACCACCACAGAATCCACAACCAGTACTACATCCACTGAAGCTGCAGCTTCTTCTACTGGGTTTAGCTTTGAGCAAGTTTACTTGGATAAGCACAACTATTACAGATCATTACACGAGGACACTCCCGATTTGTCCTGGGATTCCGGCTTAGCAGCTGTTGCTCAAGCCTATGCCGATGAATATACATGTAGTGGTAACTTAGTGCACTCAGGAAACTCATATGATGGATCAAGTGTCGGTGAAAACTTGGCCTATGGTTATGACTTTGAAACTGCAGGTGCTGTCACCGCTTGGTATAATGAAATAGATGACTATGACTACTCCAACCCAGGATATTCTAGCAGTACAGGACATTTCACTCAATTGGTTTGGAAATCAACAACCAAGTTAGGTTGTGGTTACAAGAATTGTGGTAGCCCTTACGGATATTACATTGTGTGTGATTACCAGGAAGCCGGTAATATCATTCTATCCGGTAATCCATCCTACTACTTTACTGAAAACGTTGAACCCCTAAAGTAAACAGTGGGACAACTGAAAAGCCAATAGTTGCAAATTTACTTCGAATCCAACTTTCTTACACTCGTTTTATAACTTTTTTTAGTTGTGTAATCTTATATTAAACCCATTTGTATTTTAGAAAAAACATGAAATCTCTATAATAACCGATAATGTATATATGTAAAATTTGTAAGCCGTAACTATATACCAGCGTTTTCCCAATCATATGTGAGTCTTCTTGGGAGACCACCAATACTGTCAATCATTGGAATATCAGCTAGCTTCACTCTATCCCCACCGTCGTCGAGTTGAAACACTGTTATCGGTAAATTGGCCTTTATTTTGTCCAATCTTAATAATCGTGGTGGTTTTTGCTCTAATATTATATGGCAGGCAAGGTTGTCATATTTTCTGCTAAGCTTCACATCTTTTTCCACTATCAAGTCTGTTAGTTTGTAAAAATTAATCTCCATTAAGGTTTTAGGAAGATTTCTGATCCGTATCACATATAGAATTTGCTGGCCTGCCAAACTTTGAGTAGTGATTCTTTCTTCCATGAGTCGGAACTTCATGGCAATCAAACAGGACTGCGAAAAGTCAAATTGGGAAATATCTATGTGTGATTGGGTACCCTCTAGTATGCTAATCGCCTTTAAAGTTGGGGGTATATGTAGAATCGGCACATCCCACACTAATGTAGTGTATCTAATTGCCACCTCTTGGCATTTTGGAGGAATATTGTTGTTTAACCAATCCACTGAAACCATGCATGAATCCAGCATCAAATCCTTAAGTTTGTTCAACTTCACTATACTTCCTGTCGTTGACTCATTGACTTGAAAGTCGCCTGAAATGACAATTGTCACCAAGTTAATCATATGTTGGATGAATGTCAATTTCCCCTCTGGTTCAATTCTGGGCGTTGATATCAAACAAAGATCATTGAACGACTCTGGATCATGAGTTTTCATGATAAACTCGCCTAGTTTAGTTAAGCTTGATTTTTTCAAATCCATCAAACTAAATAAAATATAACTCTTTTTGAACAATGGAGCATTGGGCACTAGATTCAACTCATAATTCAACATACTAAGGAAATCGTCACTTGATGAAGAAGTTGGTTCGTGGATGTTAGTGTCGTATTCACTGTAATAACTCAATGGTAAATGCAGGTTAATTGTATGATTTATCGGAGCTAGAGCCTTCCAAATCTTTTGTGTTTTATCATGGTCAGTTAACGGTAGTGTCAAATCTTTCAAACTAGGAAGAATCGGTTCTAATAGAGATATATCAAAGGCATTCTCCACTTCGATGGATAAATCAGTGACCTTGGTCAAGGACTGTGGACTTAAATCTTTGATTTTCTGTAACGGTGCCTCTGTGGAAGCCCATATATTTTGAGCCCTTTCAATTAACATTGTAGCTTCTTCATCATCCACATCTATAAAATCAAATAGCTTTAATGTTTTAATGGGTATTATTCTATTGACAAAGAAGTATCTTAATGTGCGATACTGGGGAGAATCAAATTTCACCAAGTCGTATTCATTAAACCCGCCAAAGTACAGCTTCCCCTCAGAGATCAATAGTTCCCCATAAAATGTACTCAAGATAGGTAAAATATCATCATACTGAAGGTACTCGATCAATTCTAATTGATAAAATCCCCAGAAGCCACGACGGAATATCTTTATTTGAAGTTCAATTGGTAGTCCTCTGGTAATGTGAATAAATTTGACTATATTTTCATAATCTTCAGAAAATAAATGGCCAAATGAATTAGAAACGTTTTCGGGCTTTTCATTGTGAGATGCCACTTCTAAGCATGACATGTTGTATAAAATATGATTGATCAGGTTGAATGTTAACGACTGTATACACCTATGTGGTACACTTTCAAATACATGCTTATTCTTTTCCGAAATATGTTTGCTCATTAACACATTTCTACTTATCTATTATAATAAGCCGTCGACGCGTACAGTAAGCGACTGAATTATTTATACAAATAAATAAATAAATAGGAGATGACATTATATATTAAATAGTTAGATAAATTTGTACAACATTAAATAAAACCCAATAGGAACGGGGAATTATATATATATATATATAAATAAATAATAAGAATAAAAAAAAGACACTAAATATAAGGAACTGAAGAGAAAGGACATATGGGGAGTAAGGATAGGAAGGAAAAGCAAAGGGGGGGGGGGTCATGAGAGAAGCATAAAAAAAAACATAATTAAAACAAATCTAGCTACATGAATTCGACAGCTAGTTCTAAATTATCGGCGTTTAAAAAATCAGAAGAAGTTGACATTATTTGTCTCCAGATAGTGAGTACATTGGGAGTATCCCAGATTCTTGTCAGCAATCCTCTGGCATGGGCGTCATCTATATATTGAGATAACTGCATGTATTGGGTTTCAGTCATACCATTGATTGGATCAACGCTTCCAACCAATTTCTTTAAGGAAGCAGAAGCAAAGGGAGACACTTCAAATATATGGTTGTTATTAAGATCATTTAAAGGGGCATCAAAGAATATATCTCTGACATCAGCATCCAATACTCTTTGCAGAGGAGCATTACCGGAAGCAACGACTGTCACTGGGCCAGTGACTAATTCTCCAGTTTTTTGATCGAATGTGGTAAGCCAACCTCTAGATCTTAAAGGTTCTAGGGCCTTGTACACTTCATCGTATGTACTGAAACCTTCTGTTTTGAAGTCGATCAACAAGTAGAGAGTTTTTGAAGGATCTTCATCAAAAATCCCCACGAATGGTTCAACATCATCGGGATTTTTTTCGTCTAATATCTTATATATTGGATTGATGTATAGGGACTGTAATGTTCTCAGTCCATTGAGAAAAATGGTATGATGACCAACATATATATTTGGATCTCCTAATGTGTTTTTAAAAGACCACACGTCAGCTTCCACTGATTGTACACCAAGACTTAAGGCCTTATAAAGCGGTTGCAGTCTCCAATAGTCATTATGAGAGTGGATTTTCTTAACTGGAAGATCTCTAGTTAAATCAGGGATGGAGATACCAGGATCCCCAATGAATGCGTATTGTTCAAATGGATAGTCAGGTATAGGCAGGCAAGATATAAGATCAGTGGAAAGAAGAAGGAATATTATTGATGATATTATTGAGTGTAAATGCATGATGTGAATGGGGTTGTGATTGGTGTTTAATGAAAAAGGGATTATTATTCCTGGGTGAAATGGGAAGGTGATTTGATACTAAATCTTAGTATAGAGAAGAAAAGAAGAATATAAGAGAAGATTTATTGTTATTCAAATGTTTGTGGTTGATAGAATGAATATATATATATATATATATATATATGTATGTTTGTTTGTTTGTGTATTTTAATGTTTTAGGGAAACGGATATATAAGGAGCTTCAGAGTAGTATCTATTGATCCTTTAATTAGTTTTTTTGGTTGGATGTGTTTTTAACAGGGGACACGTGAAATAATAGAAAATCTGGATGCTAGTAATTGCAATTAGTTGTCAAAACAATCAATAGAAGATTAATGAAAGAAGATTTACTATCTATAATTCAAATAAAGAAATGTGATAAATGTAATGTAATGTATGTATGCGATGGATGCAGAGTTTTGAGATTTATAGGGCTCTGCTACGCGTTAAATTATTATTTTTTTTTCCCTGTTGTTGTATGTGGTGGGTGGGTGTGTGGGGTGTCTTTGATTAATAGTTAAAATTAAATTTAATTAATTTAATTATTAATTATTAATTATTAAAAATGACGGGTCTTTACAAGGATCGGAGTTTTGTTGAGAGACACAGTGGTGGTGGTGGTGATGATGATAATAGGATGCAGTATTATGATATGATGAGATGGGGGAAGGAAAACAGAGAAGATTTGTACGGGTGCAGCGGGAATGAAAAACGTGGGTTAATACTTTTTTAGTATACAGGGTGCTTCCTTTCTTGAGATGAGATGAAAATTACATGTGAAAGGGGAAAAGAAAAGAAAAAAGGAAAAACAATCTATAATAACAAGGGAGACACAATGAATATGTAGAAAAACAAGGTACTTTGATATCATATTTATATTAATTGTAAGTATATATATCTAATGGTGTGTTTTAGAAGGAGTTGTTTGTTCAAGTCACTCATTAGTAAGATAACTATATGGCCATCACCAAAAAAAAAATGCCCTCACTTCGAAGCGGGCTCTACGTACTTTACTGACAAATCTCTCAGCCCTTCCTAGCTTAACTGAGTCACCGAGCGAAATTTACATAGAATATGTAATATATATATATATGATAATTACATCCATCATCACCGAAGAATGTGCATGTTTCTTCTCCAATCATCCAACCAATGTGGCTGATCTGGGCTACTGCACAGTTATTATAAAAACAGGGGGTGGGTGGCACTACCCGGAAGGACCAAAAAAAAAAAAAAAAGCGGCAAATACAGGAAGAAAAAAAAGTCCGCCGGCCTGCAGCTCCACGAAGCTTCTTTTTTTTGTTTCTCCGTAATGCCTCTCCTCAGGACTGTAGAATCCCCGTCACCGTGCTACCCTGTCTTTAGAAGTGCGGTATCATATATATATATATATATTTAATAGAAGAAGAAAGAAGAAGAACCTACATAGATACATAGATACATAGAAACATACACGAAATAACCAAACGTCAAATGTTCATTCCAAAAACGGGAACTACTAACCAAATCTCAAAGTCTAGCCGATATTTATATTGACGCAATATTCTACCCCCCCCCCCCCCCCATAGTAGAGAACGGATCTACTGGGATCTGGTGTGCAAGGCAGGAAGGGACGGGGAGGGAGTAAAAAAAAAAATTTTTATCGTGGGAAATGGAGCGGATATGTAAGGGTATTTTTTTGGTATTTTCTAGAAGGAGAGATGACCTTCAATTGTTTTTCCTTTTAATTTATATCTCTATTTAGTATTAACGAGTTACTATATTCATGTACATTTACAATGATGTCTATTTATCTGTTTATATGTCAACTGTGAAGTTTAGAGAAATACTAACAAAGAGCCAGTTTGTTTCCTCTCTTGGATCAGATTCCAGACGGAGAAGTGTAGGTATAAATTATCACACAATCAAAATAATATCAAAGAAAGAACTTTTAATTTCGAAATCGAAGAAACATAACATACAAACTAGACATGTGTCAAAAAAGATCAAATAAAAGAACATCAAAACAGTAATGTATAAATAAATATCACACCTATATAACTAACAATATATATATATATATATATATGTATCTTAAATACAGGCCTGGAGCTATCAAATGCCTATATTTAGTTATAAAGCAGCAGCAGACTCCACATCATCGGCGTTTAAAAAGTCAGATCCTAAATCCAACAATTGCTCCCAGATGTTTAACTTCTTCTTTATTGGCCATAGCGGAGTTTCCCAGAATCTGGTTAATAAACCTTTGGAATGTGCAGAGTCAATCAACTTCTTAATAGTAGACTTTTGACTATCGTCAAACCCAGATTGTGTAAACACAACATCTGCATCTCCATCACCACCTAGAGCAGCCTTAACAGACGCAGAAACAATTGGGGAAATGTCCGGTGTGATTTCATCAGTGAGGTCTAGCAATGGACCATCCAAGAAGAAATCTCTGGTGTGTAAACCCTTCACTTGCTCAATTTGTGTGTTACCAGTACCAATAACAGTGATTGGGGCATAGTCTAACTTACCCGTGGTTGTATTATACGTAGTCAACCAACCTTGATCTCTTAAGGGCTGGAGCGCATTGTAGACTGGTTCAAAGGTTTCATTGGCTGCAGTCTTTAAATCTATAAAAAGGTACAAAGTGGCACCAGAGTCCATTTTAAACACACCTGAACTTCTTGATCTATCGTCGTATTTGTTGTCGATTTCCCTTTGAATGTTTTTGAATTCTAAAATTTCATTTAATGGATCAAGGTATAAACTTTGCAAGGTTCTACCACCTGTTAAACTGATGAAATTATGACCCACATAGATATGATCATCCTCGGGAAACACCCAAACATCAGCCTCAACGGATTGAACACCGTAACTCAAAGCTGTTAGCAATGGTATTTCCCTCCAGTAATCGTTATGTGAATGGATCTGTTTCACCGGTTTATCATTAGTGATAGTACGCAAGATCTCTTGATCGTATACGCTCGGTCTCATGACTGGATCCAAATGAGCAGGAACAGCCGCTGCCAGAGAGACAGAAAATGCTGTGTATATGAATTTTGGTAACATTGTTATGTTAATGATCGATAAGAATGTCACTAAATGGGCTAATTGCTATATGAACAACATGTATTTGGGGTGAAATCTATATATGTGTGTATGTATGTATGTGTGTATAACGCGGGAACCAAAATGGTCTATTATTTTTTTTTTCAATATGACAGCTCCACTAATCAAACAGTTTAAGATAGTTTGCCATCTAAATATACAGGTAAAAATGTATCATAAGAAGAAGAAGAAGAAGAAGATATATATATATATACCATAGAAAAAACGTATTATTTACATGTAATTCTCTCATGACAGTCTAAGTAGCCTATGTAATAAAAAAAATTTCCCTCAATAATAATAATAATTGAAAAAAAGAAAAGGGCCGGCTGGAGCAGCTTAACCCACGTTGCTTTGGATGGGAGTTGCCATTCCATTTATAAACATAATGTTATCGGTATGGTTATCGGTATATATAAGCATATAATATATATAGACTATAACCTAAATTAAGCTAAATTTTACAATAATGCGATGTAGTACAATCTGTACTTACAAAAAAAAAGGTGGGGGGGGGAGAGAGAGGACATTAATTGGTTATGATATGATGTTGATGTTGATGTTGTTATGATGGTGATGATTATATGTTCTATTTTTTCGTTCAGGAAGTTCTATTGGTTATACATATAGAAGATAATATATCTGAGGTTAAGGTATACCAACCAGTAAATGGTAAAAGAGAAAGAAATCCTGCAAAACATGAAAAGTAAAAACTCTACAGATGCTAATTCAGAGTAGTATTATCTCATTTAAAAGAAATCGGTAAATACATGTAGACTATATATTATTATTATTATTATTATACAAAGCAAAGCACTAGAGTGAAAAAATCTATATTGTAATTATTATATATGGTTGTGTTTTATGTTTTTTTTTTCAAAATTTAATTGTTGAAGCTAATTTTCAATTTTGATAGTTTCAAAATTTAGTTTAGCCAATTGTTGTTGTTGTTGTTGTTATTGATCATGTAGTTTGTTATTATTACTGTTCATATTGTTTAACTTTGTTAACGTAAGAAGTAATTGTACTTACCGGAAGTGGCTCTGGAGTCATCTTCTCCGGAGGCCTTAAAGTTCCATTCTAATTCGATGTCTAACTCTCTGTTATTGAACTCGTTTGGTCTAGATGCCAATGAACCCTCGACGTATTCGCCTCTCTTCAAGTCTAGCACTTGATCTAAATAGAAAACAGTTTGTTTCCAATGGGTGTAGTTTGCATGTGGGCCAGTGGAAAAGATAACCTTATTCTCCTTGGTGTCAGATGGGAACTCAATGTCAAACCATGCTAGCAATGCATGTGCCAATTCATCCTTAGTGGCTCTCAATTTGAAATTACGATGGAATGCCAATTCTTCGATCTTCACGGTGTTTAAATCAAATTCAATTAATTCGTAATGACCAGTGACAACAGCTTTATTCTCCACTGTATCAACCAATGGTTCAGACATGGCAATCTTGATGAATGGTGTGTAGTCAAATCCATACAATTGCTCTGGGTTTTCCCAGAAATGGATTTTCTGTTCCTTATAGTCTTCATCTTCAATTAGCGCAATCTTGATATTAGCCTTATCTGGGAAGATCAAACCGCCTTCCTTTAAGTATCTGTCTCTTGCCACCAACACGGTATCCAACATGGATTCATATAGTAAGAAGTAACCCATCCATTCACTGATGATAATGTCAACCTTGTCGTATGGTAATTTCACATCCTCTAGCTTTCCCTTTAATAAAGTGATCTTATCAGAGAATCCATTCAAATCAACAACCTTTTGAGCCATCTCAATGATGTTTGACATATCAACGGCAATGACATGCTTAGCACCGGCCTGAGCAGCAAACATGGACAAGATACCGGTACCACAACCGACATCCAAAACAATCTTGTCCTTGAACAAGTGTTTGTTCTTCATGATGGCAGATCTATAAGATAGAGTTCTGACTCTGTCCTTTAACATTTCTTCATGGATACCAAAATGATCGTATGAAGAAAAGTAATGCTGTTCAGAAAAAGCTAAAGACTTCTTATCGGTGGCATAATCAGTTGGTTCTGTATTAGACATATTGCAATTATAATTATGATTATATGATTGTGATTGTGATTATAGTTATAGTTATAGTTATATGATCTATCGTATCAACACAATTGACAAATCTATACAATAAATTAATACAACTACACAATTAAACTAGGATATTATAGAAATGAAAAATATTTGATAAAAAAAAAAATTTGCGTTTCTTTTTTTTTTTTTTAGTCTCTTTTCTTTTTTTTAGTCGCCAACAGCACCGCCATGAGTTTTTTAAATGTTTTTAATTTTTTTTGGTGGAGGGAGGGAAAGGGGAAAGGGGAAAGGGGACGGGTGTAAGTATTTGATAGATATGATAAATATGATCAAGTAACACTTTCCCTTCCATCCACCATCCACTCCACTCTGACAAATTTAGTCTCTAATCCGGATATCAATTTTCAGTGCCTTATACATGCCATCTCATTTATTATCTGGCTCTGGCGGAAGAACCAGGCCTGCAGATGGATCAGATGCAAGCACTACTCCACAGAATAACCTAGCCGCTCAAGCAGCAGCCTTGATGTACAAAAAATCAGAACAACAACAACAACAACAACAACAGGAACAGGAGCAACGGGCTCAGAATATAAGGAATAGTGTCAATAAAGTTCTCACCCAACAACCAACTTATAATAAATACAATGGTACACCTGAGATTAAAAGGCCCTCGTTTCTACGGAGTCCATCTTCTAGAAGTGGTGCTGGGTCTCAAAGTCTTTCCTACTCCCACCCATCATCATCATCATCCTCTTCATCGATAACAACAACACAAATACCTCCACTACAAGCAAAATTAAGCTCCAATTCAACAAGATCACAAGTGTCAGGCAAACTATCAACTAGTCCTACATTCCAACGCACATCATCATCATCAATACCCCCAACGCCCAAAAGGGCACCAAGCTCTGCAGATTTTGATAGATCCAGTCACATTCCTAGCGGGAACTCCGGAGGGTCTCAAGACCTACAAAGCACGATGACGACGACGACGACTATTGCCCTAGGAATAAAAACACCAAAGTCTAAAAAGACCACCTTTGACTCTGTTAGTAAGTCTAGCTCGTCAATTGCCCTGGCTGCCGCCTCCGTTGTGGCCAAGTCAAAGCCTTCATCAATGGTTTCAAACACAGAGACTCTACCTCGTCCTGCAAATACAATATATTCTAAAAGTCCATCTTTAAGAGCCCAGGTTCCTTCAGCGTCATACACTTCATTGAGTAAACAGTCACCAAGTACATCTCCTACAGTTCGGGCCGTCAATGATTCTGCAACAATAAAGGTTCCTCCTAACTTTAATGAAACTTTGAGGTCTCCTAAAATTGGAGGTGAACTACCTCCTCCAGATGCTAGCACATTGACTCCTATACTAAGCTCCCCTATAGGATACAATGAAGCAGAAGTAATGGGTCCTCCGATGAGTCCTGTGAATTTAAGTTCACCGTATGGTCACGACGATGGGGTCATTCATTCTGTGTCAACTTTTAGTTTTGGTTCTCTACCACAGCCCGAGTCTGGTGAAGAGGAAGATGAATTTGAAGATGATCAATTCTCTCTCCAGGGAAATGAACAAAGACAGAACACCCTGAAGGATCCCGACTTTTCATCACTCCAAGATGAACCACTGTACCAAATCCAATCTCCAGTGTATGGCTCCTTTGATAACTTCCTGAAGGGAGCACTTTCTTCCAATTCATCTATATCATCATCAGACGAACCATCTCTAGCATCACATCATCCGAGTTGTTTAAACCTGCCTGAGGCAGAAAAGATTTATAGGGATACTTCAAATACAAAGGACGCTGTAAATTCCCAATCTCTATCAAAACGGAAGCCTCCCCCTTCTCATGATAGTACTTCTTCCTACAACACACTTCCAGAAACTTTGTACGGAAGCAAGCCCGCATTAAACAGAAAACTCTCTAGACGTCCACCACCAACTGATAGTTCCAAAGAATCTATCGCATCACCAAGGGAAAGAACTGAAACTGAATCATCAGCTGCAACATCGGGAGAAGCTGAACTTGAATCCAAACCCTCTTCAGATTTACAGGGCATAGATAGTATTCCCTTGAACACTATAGATAGAAATGACCCTGCAACATCATCTTCACAAAGTGAACCTGGAAAAGACGTATCATCCGGTGACCATGTACCATATTACACAATGAACCGACACAGGCTGCCATACTCCCATCACCATAGTCATTCCAGTCCTCATCTACCACACCGTCATAATCATAGTAGTGGAACTGGAGGCGCAACAGGTGGAGGTACCCAGCAACCAGTTCAAAGCTCTCAGGCGAAATTATCTAAATTGCTGAAGCTTCCTAGAGCCAACAGCACTTATAACATCCTGACCCAATCCACTGGACAATTACAACAACAGCTAAAATTCAAAACCACCATGAGAAAGGATGGACAACGTAAGAATAAATTAGAATTCAATGAAACGAAACCCTGGAAAAACCACGTTGATTCAAAGGTGTTGTCCCAAGAAGAGAAGAAGAGATACGAGGGGCTCTTTGCATCTAACCGCGGACTTTACATGTTGAATGGTTCTAAAGATTCGGGATCCAGTGAGTCTGTGAATGGGTTGGTTGTTCGTGAAATATGGAAACGGTCTAGACTACCAGATGAAACACTTATGAAAATCTGGGAACTGCTAAAGATAGGAAAGGATGACGATGGGCATTTGAATAAGTTGGAATTCATCGTTGGGTTGTGGTTAATCGACCAATGTCTTTATGGTAAAAAACTGCCCGATACGATCAATGAAGCTATTTGGTCCAGTGGTGGTGACTACCATAACGTCGAGACTAATAAATTAACAAAGAAGAGGGATAAATTCAAGTTCAGAAAGCCATGATCCTGCATGTGTTTTCTATGACTGAAATATGATTACTTTTACTCTCTTTTCTTGCTTTGCTCTTTTTCTGCATTATTACTTCTTATTTACTAATAATATATCACAATAATGAACATATACGCTTCCCTGTCCCGGAATGGTTGAGAAATACATCATGAAGTAGATTTAAAAAATGAAAAATATAACATGTGATATAAAAATGAATATAGTAATGTAAATTAAGGGTTCCAGAATCCTATTTAAAAAAAGCCAATTTGAATTAAAAAAACATTAAACGATTAAAAAATCATATAGTAATGAAAACAAAACAGCAAGAAAGCACGGCACAGTGTGCTTTTTTTTTTGTTGCTGTTTTATTTAATGCTTACTTCAAGAGCATGCCAAAGCACCCATTGGATCGTAGTATGGCAAAACCTTGTACTCCTTATTCTTCCAATAGTCAACCAACTTCTTGTCATCCACGTAGGTTTCATTAGTGACAACTTGGAAAACATATTGGTCAAACCATTTGTCGCTCATGACAAAGTAACCCTTGTGATCACCGTACTCTCCCCATGAGTTTTCAACCTTCCATCTAACAGGTTTACCGTCAACAACATGGACACCGGTTAAAACCATGGCATGGGTCATTTGTGATGAACCTGTCATTAATCTTTGCTTCTTTGTCAGGTTCAAACCAGTACCGAAACCCAACTTGTAATCCCAAGATTCCACATCCAATAACCCAATGGTGGTGTCTTCGAATTTACCAACATCGGACCCAAAGAAAACAGGTTCATTGTTCTTAAGCATATTGATTGCAGCTAACTTCAAGTTGGTACTAGAAGTGTTCACGTATTCAATTGCCTTACCACCTTCAATGTTACCCAACTTATCAACAGTGTACAAACCTTCGGTGTTTCTTGGATCATTGATCAAAGAGAAGTAACTTTCAGCATCAAAACCTAATAATTTCTTGTAGAACTTCTTTGGGGTGGTTTTAACGGCATGGAAATTACCAAATTTATCCTTGTATTCCCAGTTAATTTCGTCATCTGGCTTAGGAGGGACGCCTAAGGTTAATGATAAAATGGAGTGAATCTCCTTTAACATCGACTCCTTGACGGCAACAATGTCTGTTTCAGCCTTTTCACTCTTCTTCAAACCTCTCAAAATTAAAGCAAATTCTCTCAATTTATTGTTGATCAAGTAGTTCAATCCGGAGGATGCAATAGAAGATGCAGAATCTGGGTAAACAGTCTTTGGAACTAAACCAAAGGTTGTAACCAAGTTAACAACCATATCCCATTGACCACCATCATTCTCTGGCAAAGCGCACAAGAATTGAACCAATCTAGAATCAATTTCTTCGTCATATGATTCCAATATTCTGTTTAAGAACCAGTTACATTTTTCTAACTTGTCATAAAAGAATAGATAGTTTTGAGAGAATTCAAAAGATTCCAGGTTGTACTTAGACTTCATAAATTCTTTAAACACATTGGTCGAGGCAAATAACCAACATCTACCAGATGACTTTTGGTTTGTGATTGGACCACCTTCAAACTTCACAGAAGTGTTAAATAAATCAACATTGTTGGTGTTAATGTTGCTGGTGTTGGCGATAATTTTGGTGATGTCATTACCGGTGAAACAGTTCAAGGCCAATTGGTTCTTAGGATCAGATAATAATTCATCTTCCCATTTGTACAAATTTGAAACAGAGATAGGATTGACGGCTAAAGGAGAATTGTCATTTCTTAAAGTGTCATATTCATCATCATCCGAGGAAGATTGGGTTTGGTCCAAGGTTAACATGTTTTGTAACTTGGAGACTAATTCGTCATCTTCGCCAGAAGAAGTGGAATAGTAAGTGTAAGTTGGCTTTTTAGCAGATTGTTTGGAAGCGTTGGCACCCATCGTTTCTTTTTGGTTGTAATTGATGTGTATATTAACGGTTTATGTTGATTAAATAAGAAAAAGAGGAAAAGAAGAAGAAAGAAAGAAATAGACAGACAGGGATAAAACATAGTAGGTGGCGAACACACCTTTCTTTATCTTATCAGCATTAATTGGCTCGCTCGCTCTAATTATTATTTAAACGCCGCCGCTTCCATATCTGGCCTATGATACCTTTAGGGTATATTCGCTAATCTTTACCACCACCACAGTTTTTGCTATATATATATGTTATTTATTTTAGTTATTTATTTATATACGTCATTAATATAGTAGTAGTTTAAACTAGAATCGTATTATTCATTGTATTTACACATTATCTGTTTGTAATTAAGAAAAGAGGTTTGAAAGACGTTCAGGAACATTAAATTTTGGCAACATCAACTCCACTAACGTGAATTTGCTAGGATTTTGCAATTGTTTGGATTCCATCAACATATTTAAATCTTTGGAGGTGGATATTTGATATGAGTTGGACCGTTCACCTGTCAAATCTCCAAATGTGTGTAGCATCTTGGTCCACTGCCAATTGCCTGAGATGTCATTATACGATCTGTGTGGACCCTTTATGACTCTTTCAATCGTGTATCCTGAGTTGTTCAAAATAATCATAGTAGGATTGATATTGTATCTTAATATAGATGACAATTCTTGTAGTGACATTTGAGCTGAACCATCTCCTTCAATTGTGATCACCTTACCTGGTAATTCAAAGTCCTTCAGGGCAAGAGATGCACCTAATGTGGCTGGTAATGCATAACCGATGGCACCCCAATGCATTTGGTTGAGGAATCTTGCACCTCTCATTTTCAAATCAAAACAAGAAAATATAAAGGAGCATGTTTCAACTATTAAAACATCATGTGGTTGCAAATTGCTTTGAATACTATTGAATAAATCGTTCTCAGATAGTTTGTACTCTTTGAGTTCAGGTAGCCCCTCAAATGGAGGGAGATTGTACTTTCCTGAGGTAGATATTTTAGATGAATCCAACTGCTCCACCAACTCTGCGAATAAAGTCTGTAAATTAACATCCTTGTATATAATGTCGCCAACAGTTACATGATCAATGGTTAATGTAACAAGATTTGATTTGTTCAAGTTAAATGAAAAGAACCCGTTATTCACTTCATTGTCGAACTTACCTAGATGTAAAACAAAGTCGGATGATTCTACAGCCTTTGCAACATCTAATGAGGCAATCTTACCAGTATAAGTACCAACAAATCCTTCCATATCTTCATCCACTAATCCTTTACTAAGAAAAGTATCGTAGATATTTATCTTACCATTCAATTTTTGGAACAACTTCATTAAAGTTGAATGCAATCTGAATTTATCTACGAAAGTGTCCACAATAATAGCAGGATTCTTCGATTTATATAGCTTCTCTAATATTTTACCGCAGATGTCTTCTAGTATTGGTTTGTTGATTATTGAATAAGTCAGGTCTAAGCTTTTGTGTAGTCTTTCAACAGGAACCTTCATCTCAGTAATATCCGAAGGTAAGAACAAGTACCCTGGTCTAGAGTTTTTCCAAATAGTTTCAATGACTCTATCAACCTTATCACAAGCCTGTAGAGGATCATCTTCAAGATTTTCAGAGCAACAACTAACATATGAAGACATCTTTTGGTAAACAAAGTGATCTGGCTTCAACAATGTGTTCTCTGGTGACACCAGGTGATGGAAATTAATAATTCCTTGGTTTCTCTTCTGTTTTAAAGATGATGTACCAACAATATGTAACACAGGAACATATTCAGAATAGGAACCAGCTATACCATTTATGGCACTTAATTCACCAACACCATAAGTAGTAGTAAGAACACCCATTACTTGAGAGACCTTTGCATAGGCATCGGCAGCATAGGCAGCATTTAATTCATTACAGCAACCAATCCAATTCAAACCTTCAATGTCATAAAGGTGCTCCAAAAATGACAAATTAAAATCACCAGGAACACCAAAGATAGATTTAGTTCCTAATTCAAGGATTCTTAAATATATATACTCAGATAAAGTAATTTCATTTGAATGCTCATTTATTTTTGAAACAAGGCAATTCACTTGTTGTCTATATGTATCAACTTCACTCACAGGAGCCATTGTATATTAATTGATTGTTAATTTATTATAAATTAATAGTTGTTAGATATCAATAATAGATATACAATTTGGGTCTTCATATAGAAGAGGGAGAAGGAAAAGGGGAAAATGGAATCATATTTATATCCATATTTCATATGTAAAACTTTGCAACGGCTAACTGTGGCTATAAGAACTCCTTACAACTAGGGTTGTCGCCTTAAGCAAGTAAACCAAGTACGACCACTATACAGTTTGCATGAATCTCCTATTGATCTTGAAAAATGTACATAAACGACAACCTCAACATCGTGATTCTTACGTCAAAAGCGGTTAATCAAGGGAACGTCAATTTCTAGGCGATCCTTTACTAAGCGACAGTTACCGCGAGTACCCGTCTCCGAAAATAGCTTATATGAATAATACTAATACATGTATCTATTTGATTTTATTAATAAACCCAACCAAATAAAATAACAATAGTAAAGAAAAAAATACAGAATTATATAATTAGATATACATATATATATATATGTGTGTGTATAAGAAATAAAGAAATAAAGCCGCTCAGGCTATCTTAGCCCATTCAAAGTAGTAGTATTACCCAGTTCATTCTAAGTCATTACATCGTAACCGAATTTTTCTTCCTTTGCGTTAACAAAATGCCACACCAATCCTTTGGTAAGTTTTAATGGATTCTCAATTGGATCTTCAAAATTTTCTTCGGTGACGCTCTTAGTGACAATATTAACAATTCTACCAACAAACCAATCCCTGTTCTTCAAGTTGATATATGTATCGTTTTTCTTCTTTGTAGCCCTATCGGTTTTAAAATTATTTAGATAGTAATTAGGTGATCCAATGTTAAATGCCGCCCAAGGTTGTTTTTCATCTGTTTCATCTCCTTTCCCTGGGGATGGAGTCAACGTCTTTAAGAATAAAACAAGATCGCCCATCTTGAAGTTCTTTATTGACAACCGGTTACCGAGCTCAGATGAAAGGATCTTTATCTCAGATTTTTGCTGGTTTTTATCTTTCTGTAATCTTCTAGCTAGTGTTTCAACGTCGTTGAATCTTCTGTAAACTTTTTCAACCAATAATTGTGAGTCAACATGGGTATATTTCATAAAGTCGTTAAATGCTGTATTCAAGTCATTTTCTTTGCATGATTTCATCAAGGCATCAACCTTCTTCTCAATACAACTCTCTTCACAAAGTGACCCTAGTTGGTCCTTCCCTTCTTCTAGATTGTCAACATTCATATCATTTTTACCATTCTCTGATATTTCAACAATTTTAGAATCTTCAATGTTTAGATCATTAAATAAATTTTGGTTGCCAATTAATTTATGTTCTTTGGCTTGGGAAACAACATCGCTAGAAACAATCTGTAGTAGGCCATTCTCCATAGCATCATCTTCGGCATCAAGCATAGTATGGTCAACAGACAAATTGATGTTGTTGTTGTTATTGTTATTATTGGTAACATTAGTATTAATAGAATCATTATGCTTCAGTTGCTTTTTCTTATTTCGTAATCCCTTCACTCTCTTGACTGCTAAAGAACCAGGTTTGTCTTGAGTCACAGCACTATCTCTAATTAACAATAAACCAATTGATTCTAACAGCAGACAGTAACAAGTTAGGCTTCCAAATACTTCATCACTTAACACGTTTAATTTGCTGTATAATGATTGGAAAAGGTCAAAACATTGGAATAGTAAAGCATCCTTGGATGCTGCTCTTTCACGTAATGCCTTATTTTGTTCAGATATAGTTGACTCGTAATCTTGCAGCTCCTCAACCTTCAAATTTAATTCATTTATCTCCTCCTGGTTTGCTTTTGATTCTCTAGAAAAGTCAACTTCTTTCTGAGCCATATTTTCTAATAGATCGGAGTTCATGGATCTTAACTCCTTACATAGAGACTCTAATTCTTTATTAGATGCTTTAGTTGCAGAAGTGGATGTAGTTAAGGCTTTCAACTGGTCTTCTAATTCCTCGATCCTTTTATCTTTTTCATCGTTACCCTTTTTCAGTAATTCAACTTCCAATTCTGACGTTTTCAATTTGTTCTCTAGAGTATTTAGTTGATCAACCATTGGTTTGGTTTTCAATGCTTCAATTTCACGCATTAATCTTGCATTTTCATCGCCTAACTTTTGTATCTTCTCACCCAAATGACTTGGAGGCAAATCGATGGCCTTACGACCCAGTCCAATTTCCTCATTAAACAGAACAGTATTTGTCCCATTAGAATTAGGATCTCCCTTATTCGATTCATCATTTGTATCGTCAGGTGAGACTGTTCTTCGAGGTTGATGGGACCATTGATCATTAAACTGTTTAAACGTATGTTGGTGTAAAAGATTTTCTAAATTCTTAATTCTTCTTTCATATCCTTTAATGAGGCTTTCATTAGACTTTGAGGTTGTATGAGCGGTATCAGATGCGCCAACAACAATGTTAATAGTGACTCCGTTGATTTCAAAACTTTTGATGAACTTTCTAAACAGTTTAATGAAAGCAACATCATTTGCATCAAATGAACCCAACTCATACAAATCAGAGCCCTTCTTGATGACTTCATCACCATCTTCGTCAATACTTGTGGTCCTTCTTCCATTGGCTACTTCTAATGAATCTATGGTGCCAAATTCTTTAACAAAACTATCTAATTGAGAAACAATATTCTGATCAATATTAGCATTTTTCAAAAGATTGATATATGCAGTAACATCTTTCAAGGTGACATTTCTTGACATGCTGGAAAAAAACAATTCGTATGGATCCATAGATTTGGCAGCTAATTGATGTTGTTGTTGTTGATTAAGGTGTGTAACGTAAGGACTGGTAGGTTGTTCATCAATTTCACCTTTACCATGTAATGGAAAATTGTTAATGTTTTGAATAAGCTTGTTAAATGGAGTTAAGTAATTGTAATTAGCATTATGCTGATGCGTATGGGTCATTATGGTAGTTGAATTGTTGTTATCATTCATTGGACTTGCACTTCTACTGTTTACACCAACAGGAACGATCTTCAAGGCTAAGAGATTTTCGTTAATAAATTTGACTTTACCTTCATCAGTTAGCTTTAAAAATGCAAGCTTTTCATCGCCTCCATTGGCTGCAATGAATTTATCTAGCCATTTTGTTCTGTTTCCAATTTCCATAAATCTAAACATGTCAAATATCTCATTTGTTTTATGGATCAACTTAGACATTGAGACTTCATATTTTAAGTTATTCAAGTTTGCAATAGCCCAAATACCAAATGTCAATGGTAGATCTGACACGACGGATAATTGAATCTCTTTCTCTTTCAAGCTATTAATTATTTTGGATATATCGTTATCTAATGTAGCACTAGCTTTCATTATATTCCATTGAATCTTAGTAATCGAGACCAGTGTCGTAGTTACTATCTTTTCCTGTAGTTTTCTTCTCAGTGAGAATCTTTGATTCTGTGTTTCATATAATTTATTTGCCAGCTCAGAAATCTTTGGAACTAAATCATTGGCTTCAGTTTCATACAAATCAATTAAAGATGTCAAATTTTGAATTGAGGAAGAGGATAATTTTGTTGAATTTTGACTAGTGGTTGAAATGAGGTCTTCAAAGGCGGGCAACTCCTTATTCAGGTCAATTAGAGCAGAAATGTCATGTTCCAAATTCCCAAGAGTTTCTTTTCCTTCTTCAATTGACTTTTGATAGGAAAGTTCATCACGGTCCTTTAAAAATTGGACCTTATATAGATCATGTTCTTTAATCAATCCCTGTTTTTGTGTAATTATGCTACCTTCGATTTTGCCTCTGAGTTCTATTAATTTTTGGGTAATAACTTTATTTAATTCTTTTGAGTCAGTCGAAGATTTCTCCATATCAGCATAGGATACTAATTCAGATAGCTTCAAACTCTGTCTGTGCCCATCTGTCTTATCAGTATAAGAGAATGATAGCTTCTCTAATTTGGCATACTCATCTTTCCATGAGTCAGACATAGTATTTGTTTGTAAAATGATAAATTTGTCTATAGATTCATTGAATTTTTTCTCTAATGATTTGAAAACTAAACTGACATATTGTATAAGAACATTTAGAGACACTAGGATGTTCTGTATGTACTCATGGCCTTGTTGTAATTCTTCATCTAAAAGTAATGTCTTCTTAAAATCAGATAGTAATGCTGAGGCCCACCCTGAATTTCTTTTCAACACATTCAAGAGGAGGCGTAGTCCACTGATATCTAAATCAGATGAATTGATATTCTTTCCTTTAGCAATGATTGAAGACAGTTTCTCAACAACAGGGGGCAATTGATCAGAAATTATTGGGGCTTGCATGGGTTTTATCATTGTAATAACGTCAGCAATATCTAACTCTTTTAATAATTCCTTGGCATATTGGGAATTGATATTGGTGGTTGTAGAACCTTCACCCTTATTATTGCTATTAACTAACTGATGAACGTTAAAGAACTTTCTATCGAATGCAAAGATCTCTGAAACCTCCTCATGGACTAACATATTGAATCGAAGTTTTATACCAAATGGTGTCAATAGGAATAGATTTTCGGTTTCAATTTTGAATGATTCAGCAATAAAGTGTTTTAAAGAGTCCAGGTTGTTGAAATTGTAAGAACTTGTCACTATCTTGTCACCTGTCAATGAATTGTATATTGATATTGTGGAGGGCAAGTCCTTATCCAAATTGTTATTTGCAGTCTGTTGGTTTTGATATCTATATATCGAAGACATCATTGATATCGGATTGTTGCTGGGGTTTAAAGGTACACTCATCTTGGAAAGTAAACCGAATTGAGGTTAGGAACCTGCGATATTAATGACGATGAGATGATAGAATGATGTGGGAGAGAATATTATTGAGATAGATGACCAAATCTATGATCGTTGGCTTTAACTAATAATCTATGGAAGAAATTGTCTTCTGTATCACAACAGAGATTTTAAATATGAGCAATTAATGTATCTGATTGAAATGTATTGGGTTTAACAGAAAAGAATATCCAGAAATAAGTGAAACGGAGTTTCATCCTTATACATATATCTTTGTATAGTACTACATATACATTAAAGAAGGAAAAGAGGCAAAATGGGCGCTGTCAATTTTGAGTAGCGTGTCTGTAACGGTTATTTTCTCGTTTTATCGGTTATGACAATTGATTAATTGTTTTCGTTCAATATTGTACTGATCATGAAATCAATGGTTTATAATACTGAATCATCAGTCGTTATTATTATCACCTTCATCATCATCCATACTATAATATTGGCATGGTTACTCAGTCGGATATAGAATACATCTCTTTGTCATTAGATGTTAGCAAATTCAAAAGAGAAGATATAGATTCACAGATTGAAGATGTTAAATCTCTCATCAATATTCACTTAAGTGAACCTTATTCTATCTATGTGTATAGATTTTTCCTCAATAATTGGCCTGAACTATGTCTCTTAGCTAAACACAATGGTAAAATAATAGGCTGTATAATATCGAAAGTGGAGGTTCATCGTGATGTTAGATTAAGGGGATATATCGGTATGTTAGCTGTCGATGAGCAATATAGAGGTCTTGGAATAGCTAAAAAATTGATAGACCTAAATATTACCACCATGATAGATAATTACAAATGCGATGAGATCATACTGGAGACTGAAGTTGTTAATAAAAAGGCTTTAAGATTATATGAGAATTTTGGGTTTTTAAGAACAAAGAGGCTTTATAGATACTATTTGAATAAACATGATGCTTATAGGTTAGTTCTTCCCGTGACTGAAAAATCAACCATAAGGTCAACCTTTTCAACTCCTCTGCCGCCTGCAGAATTAATTGAATCTAAATATTAGTTTTATTCTTTTCCTTTCCTTCTTTTATAATGATTAAAATGCTACAACCTTTATATAGAACGCATTTAAAATAGAACATTAGGGAATTTGCAAAAAAAAAAACAGAGTAGAGTAGAGTAGAGAGAAGAGAAAAGAAGTAGAGAGATAAAAAAAGTGACAAAAAGATAAAAATAAAAAAAAGCATTTTAGATATTTATATAAATAGATGGAAGCCGTCCAAGTTCTCTATTCCTCGTCTTCAAACTTTGGAGCCAAGTAGTATCTCAAATAACCACTTGGCAACTTGTACTCAAATAGAGCTGGAGCCTTGTCAGTTAACTTGATGGTAACTGTTGGAGATAAGGCAGAGGCCTTGACAATATCATTCAAGTATTTAGCACCGAATGTTAAGTTCACAGGTTGTTCTAAGTTAATTCTGATAGATTCATCTGGTTGATCCATGTCTGTGTGTGGTTTCAAGACAACTGAACCAGTACCAATTGAACCCTCGGCCTTGAACTTGACAGAGTCTTTGGTGATCATGATTTGTAATGATTCACTTAAAACCTTCATATCTCTGACAATCTTGGAGAATTCTCCTGATGGCATGGTTATAGAACAATCATGTTCCATATCTTCGATGGTTAATGTGTCTGAGTCAATATCCATTAATTTCAAGGAAAATTCAGAGATTCTATCCTTCTTCTTGTCTTCAAAGACCACTAACAATGCATCTGGAGAATCTTCAGCAATTAATGTCAAGTAATCTTCACCATTACCTTGCTTTAAAATCTTACCAAATGATTCTAAGTCTAAACCTAAAACTATATCTCTGTCACATCTGAAATCTTGGAAACAGCCTGGATCCATCTTTAAAGCAATCAATAAAACTCTTGAATCATCGATAGCTTGAACAGTGACACCATCTGTTTGAGAACAGTGGAAGTTACATAATTTAACAGAATCTTTAATGGATTCAATGACCTAAATTATCTCAAAAGATGATTTCTAGTTAGTATATGAATGAACCCAACTATCAAAAAATAGAAAAAAAAATAGAACATACCTTCTTTAAAAGAGCAGCTTGATCGAATTTACCTTCTAGCATTGTGAGTGTTTCAGTTGATTGATGTTGATTAGTATATATTGATTTTGAATAACTAACTTGCTGTTAAGAAAGAGAGAGAAAAAGAGACTCTAATTGTAGTTTTTCTTAAATATCCCAGAAATATCACCTAAAAACCTACGCGTTGTGAAAAGTAAACGCGTCCAAAAAATAGTAGTGTGAATTTCTTCCTGTTGGTGCAAGGATGTCTTTATCGGTATCTGGACTACTTACTTGCCAATTCAACTGATAAAAGAATATATATTTGACTGCATTTTTATCAATTATATATCAATGTATATATTAGTAAACTTGAAACATAATTAAAGACAAATCTTTTGATTTTTGATTTAACTCACAATGGATTTTGTTAAGAAGGTAATATGGGGTCCTGATCCGAAAGAACAATTCAGAAACTGTCAATCTGCTTTACGTAAAAACAAACGGCAATTAGATAGACAAATACAAGATCTCTCCAATGTTGAAAAGAAAACCAAGAATCTGATAAAGCAATCGGCAAAGAAGAATGATATGAAGACAGCTAGATTATATGCCAAAGAACTTAGAAATGTGGAGAAGCATAAGGAAAGAATGTATGTCTCCAAGGCTACATTGGACTCCATAGGCATGAAGTTGAATGAACAGCAGCAATTAATTAAGATTAAGGGTTCAATGCAGAAATCAACTGTTATCATGAAACAAATGAACACCATAGTTAAACTTCCGGAATTGTCACACACCGTGCAAGAATTGAGTAAGGAATTGGTGAAGAGTGGAGTCATTGATGAAATGGTCGATGATATTGTTGACTCTAACGAATTTGAAGATGAATTAGACGAAGATGAGCAAGAACAAATTGATGAAATCTTGAAATCGGTGGTTGGAGAACCTAAGACTGCCACAGAAGTTGATAATTTGCCAGATACTATATCATCGCCTGTTGTTGAGCCTGAGGAGGCTCAACCAATTGAGGAAGATGATGATGAAATGCTGGCAAATATGAGACAGAGATTAGATGCCCTCTGAGAACTTATATGCATTATACTTACTAACTAGTTATGTTTCATTGCTATTTAACTTATTATTAAGATACTAACTCTTTTGGCTTTACTTCTTCTTCCCGTTATTTTTGTGTGTTTTTATTTTTCTCCCCTAATATTTGTTTTTTACAACGTTTACCAATAAATAATATATGTGGTGCTTTACCGGTTGTTGT
Source organism: Ambrosiozyma vanderkliftii (assembly GCA_003705225.2). NCBI lineage: Eukaryota > Fungi > Ascomycota > Pichiomycetes > Pichiales > Pichiaceae > Ambrosiozyma > Ambrosiozyma vanderkliftii. Next base: position 27,513 of record PPHW02000052.1, read on the forward strand.
GGCACTGGAATGTTTGTGTTTTTTTAGAAAAAAAAAGAAAAACCGTAATAAGATAAATTGAATACTAGAAAAGAAGAAAATGTAGTATAGTAATAGTAAAAGAAAAAAAATAATGTATACTACTTTACTTTTTAGAGGATATACAGTCCTAAGTCTCGAATGTCTTTTTATAATAATAAAAGTGAGATTGTAAACGCAACAACAGCACCAAAGTAAGACCAATGTTCCTTTCTGTTACCTTCATTTTCCCAGTTAGAAGAACTTGATTTCGTGTATTGTCTGAAATCTGTAGTTGATATCGACTGAATTTCATCTTCATACACTTCAAGTGGTGAATCAACAACTTCATGTTGATCTTCCATTCCATCGTCATCAAAGATCGTATCCATTAATAGGGAATCGTTTGAAAATACAGGAGTGAGTGTATCAATGTTTCCTTGAGTTCCAGCTTCAGGATCACTTAACCCATCCAAATTTGAAGTGTTTGAAGAGTTTTTGTATTTTGTAATACTTGAATTCAAAACAGCAATATCTGCCAACATTTGTGAAACATTAAGAAATTCTGTCTCTGTAATTTCCTGTATCTTCTCTTGCTGGATGTCCTTTTTCTCTGGAATATTGGTGAGAGGGTAATTATCGGCGCTTGCCAGGCCAAGAAACAAATATTTATCGGTTGGTAAAACCTCTAAACCTTCTTCATCACCAATTGAAATATCCCTCTTATGAACTTCCTTATTTTTACCTATTATAACTAAAACATATTGGTTATCATCTTCCTCTGATTCTTTCTCCTCGCATTCCTCTTCCTTGTCCCTGTGCCACAGGAATGGGAATCCCATGGAAGCAACATCTTCCTCTTCCATAAATATAGCATCGTCGTTCTTAAACCATGACTGCTTAAGAAATGAAGATTGTTCGATCTCAGGAATGTCTTTAAGGCTTTCTAAAAGTTTGTAACCAAACTTGTATCGTTCAGAATCTGCAATGTTGGTATTATTGAATTTTGGAATGACATAAAATGAACCTTCTGGAGATTCCCATCTTTCATATACAGTTGTATTTGCTGGAAAATGGGTATATTCTTCGATGGTACCCTTTGCACTGATTAGTTTACTTCTTTGAGAATCAGGAAACTTATCCAGCTTGGTTGGTTCTGCTGAGTTGATGTAAAGTGCCCCAACAGAAGAGAACAAATAGATCAGGGGGCTTGGTAAGAAAAGCATCTTTGTGTGACAGAAACTAAGTGGTTATTCTTGCTTTAGCAAATATTTTTGATCTTTATTAATGAATATATATACAATAGTGGGTGATATGGTAAAGAAGAAGAAGTGGTGAAGCATAGGAATATAATCTGTTTGAAGGAAGCCTGGCTCCCTTTGTATATATTTATCTGGCTAATAATATATAAGAGAAGCGCGCCCCCATTATACTAAAGAAAAGTCCGCTCTCTATCTATCTTATCCAAACATGATAAATTCCTATTTAGTTATGTAAATAGTTTTTCTTTGATTTTTTGTGCTATACTATAATATGGCACTGCAAGGATGTTATCCTTTTCTAGAGTGATTGGAAAGCCTTGATCAGAGGTATTACAAATTTTTCTGTTTAATGGAATGGATCCAAGAAACTCGATGCCCAATCTTTCAGATTCTTTCAAAACTCCTTCCAATCCAAATAAATGTTCTTCATGGTTACAATTAGGACAAACGAATATCGACATGTTTTCAATTAACCCAACAATTGGAACATTAACTTTGTTAAACATGGAGATACCCTTCTTAACGTCTATTAATGCTAAATCTTGACTAGTAGAAACAATGACAGCACCATCTATTTTCAATAGTTGACTGAGAGACAATTGGACATCACCGGTACCTGGAGGCATATCAACAACGAGTAGATCTAATTTAGACCAAGCAACGTCAAAAATCAATTGTTGAATTGCCTTTTGAACCATTAAACCTCTCCAGACCACTGGGTTGTCTTCTCTGGGCAAGAGGTAACCCATAGACATGGTTTGAATTCCATAGTTGACCATCGGAATCAATTTTCCTTCATTTGATATTCTTGGTTCTCCTCTTAAGTTGAACAATGTGGGTATACTAGGACCAAATATATCTGCGTCTAAAACACCAACATTTAAATTCGAGTTTCTTAAAGCAATGGCAAGATTAGCAGAGACAGTTGATTTTCCAACACCTCCCTTTCCAGAAGAGACGAGAAGTATTTTCTTAACCTCTGGTAGTGTATGTTTCACCGGTAATTTGGTGTTAACTTTGCTTGCTTTGGGAAGTCCCTATTAATATTGATAATAAATAGAAATATTAGTATTATAGGACAAAAAAAATGCGTGGGGTTGAGTCAAGAGAATACTTCCCACCGATAATGAATCTAGATACATACCAAGGGATTTTCATGAAATAGACGTGATGTTTTATGTAGATTCCTTATAAGAACTTTACTCATGATTTTTCTAGAGGTTATTATTATAACTAATTTGTGAATTGTCCAGCTATCAAAAAGGAATGAACCTCTTCTCCAATGATATCTTGGAAAAATTGGAAGTTTTCACCACATTAAAAAAAAAGCGAGAAATTTTAAAATTTGGCGTTTAAGTGGATATACATATATTTTGGAGGGAATTGGATTGGTTTCATCAACTGGAGTTCTAAAATACCATTGCCAGATAAATAGTTGGTGCTTTTCCTTAATTACCTCACTAGAATCTACCCAGAAAGTTCAATTCACCAATCAGTGATGTTAAGTGTTGTTTCAAAGGCATATAAGAGGAGTGCAAAAAGGGCTGTTAAAGGCGCTTATGTGAGATTCAATCATTCACAGTTAGTGCAAGACAAGCCAATCACACCAAAGTCTCCACTGTACACTCTGCTACAAGATACTAAATATCAATTTCCATCAGATGCAAAAATACTTAGTAAAGTGGAGGCATTGAAGTCTATAGTTCCCTTAAATGAGGAATATTCCACTTTTCAACCAACTACAGTGAAGATAGGAGTTGTTCAATCACCAAGTCTACCAAAAGGACAATTTGTCGATGCATTGATATCGGATCCATTGGATGATCAAAGCTGGTTCAAACAATTACAAGAATTCAGAAATAAGAATCCTGACAGAAATATTTATCTAACATATGCTCAAAATTTCAAGCAATTGGAGGGTTCCAAGTTTGCAGTTGGTTCTCCTATACTTAGTAAGGATTTAAGAGTGATTCAAAATGAAACTGTTGGTGATGCTAACAGCAAGAAAATACTTAAAAGAGAAATATTTAATGATCTAGATATAATAGAAATTGAAAACCCTGACTTCAAGGACTTTGCTGGTGTTGAAAATGTGGACTCCATTGAATTTGGAACTTCTAAGCAGGGGTCTTCCACCACTGTTGATAAACAATGTCATTTTTACATTTATGTCAAGTCCAAGGACTCGGATCTCCTGGAATTAAATGACTATTCATCATTGGTTATTTTGAATGATGCTCAGAAGGAGATTGGTTCAAATTTCCAAACAATTACAAGCAGTTTATCTGTCAACTTGGATAAAGTCATACAAGCAAACCAATTACTATCTGAAAGTTCGAACAATGTTTCTCAGTATTTGGAACTTGTCAAGGATTCAAAGTTCAATTCTGTATTATTCACAATCAATAAAGAAACCAGTGGTTACAGACCTACAATATTGCTGTTGAAGTCTCTTTTGACTAACCTCTCGAAGGAATTGAAGGTTTCTGATAATGAACAAATCGACAAGGAAGTCGACAACTTGAAATCACAAATTAATGAATGGGCGCAACTATCACATTACGAATTACAATCTAAAATCGAACCATATCTAGAGAATGTCTTGATTCATAAATTCTCAAAGGTGTCTCAATTGATTTGGTATTCAGAGGAGTTATCATTAGTGATTTCCAATATCCTTTTTGACTCTGAACAAACCGTGCAAACTTCGTTTTTAAGTTTATCGAAAGATAAATGTCATGGTACACTAGTTGACTCTTCTACTAAATTGAGTTATTTGGAGGGAAAGATTGATGGTATTATTCCCCTAGCTGAGGATATTATAACACCTTCGGACGTTACAAATACAACACCATTGAAAGAGCTAAAGAAAGAAGTTACTGAGAATAAATTGCCTACGCTACAAGCACAAATCAACCACCTACTGATATCAAATTTCGGTAAGATTTCTGCTCCGGTGATGGGTATATGTGCATTTGGTGATCTGATCAGTTACATTGATTTGAACACAGCTGTTGCATTTTCTGTTTTCAGTATAGCATTGGCAGCTTACAATGTTGGTAGAGAATCTGCATTTTTGTTAAAGGAATTCAAGGAATGGTATCTGGATAATTTGAGAATGTCCATTGATGAGAATCTCGAGCATTTAAACACTAAGTTGTCTAAGAATGTTAGTTTGTTTGGAATGAACTTGGAAGGAAAGAAGGATCATATTAAGAAGTTGAATGGTGAGCTAGAGAAATTAGAAGAAATAGAAAAAGGATTGGAACCAAAGCCATGATTCTAATTGTTTTGATTTAGACTTTTTTTAACGACATTTTTGCATTTCTTATTCCTGTGTATGAATTAGTAGATATATTATAACTTTTTAAACGATGTATATAAATCATACGGCGATCCATGAAAGTCCTTATATTGGGGGTCTACCGCGCCTTGTTTCTAAAATAATTCTAGTACATAGTACATATTAATAAAGATAACGAAAACTTGTGCCGATACTTCTAGATTAAAGGGTCTCTTTTTTTTCCAGTTTGGTTTACTAATAATTACTGTCATGAATACAATGTTGTCATTCTTTGGATCTAAACAGTTTAATCCTGAGAGATTTGAAAAGGATCTCAAGAAACTCTCTTCACAGATCCTCAAAACAGAGAAGTATCTTCATTCCTTAAATTCAACCAGATCATACTATTCGAAGGCGATCCCTGCTTACTTAATTGGATTGTACATTTCATTTATTGGATATGTGTATATGCTAAAACAAAACAAATGGGGTAGGGATTATATAATCATTGCTGCAGTGAGTCCAGTGTTAATATTTCTGGCATATTACATTGTCAATTATGTGCTGAAATATCTGATTTCTAAGAACGAAGTGAAGCTAGAGGCGCTGAGGGCGAAGCATCAAGATAAGCTCGATGATTTAAAGGAGCAAACCAATTTCTACAAGACTAATGAGTTGTTGACAAGGTTTTCTAATGGTGAGGATTTGGTGGAGCTGGAGACCCAAGCGATTGAAATTGAAAGAAAGAAGAGAGAATACTTGAAGTTGATCAAAGATGGAAAGATACCTAATCCCTCTGCTGGTTCTGGTGCCGGTAGTGACGGGTCAAGCAAGATATACGATGGATTTCTCAACTTCATGCTTGGAACTGATGAATTGAGTGCTGATGCCAGATATGCGTTGGTGTGTTCGAATTGCCTTCAACATAATGGACTAGCGCCTCCTGGTGTGACACCAGAAAAGGTTAAATACATATGTCCTAGATGCGGGGTGGTCAATGGAGTCGATGGTAGTGTGATATCGGCAACTGATGATAACCAAAAGCAAGATACTAAGAAGGATGATGTTACCAAAGAAGGAGAATCGGTCAAAACAGAAGTTACAAAGGATAGTATTGCTGCTAGTGATGAAGTTGATGAAAAGAAAAAGTAAAACATATTAGATATAGATGTTGCATGTGTGTATGATACAATTAATTTAATTATATATTATTATTATTACAACCTATGATATTTACAATTAGGAATTACCAGTGTTCATGTCGATGAAATGTCATATAATTTTTATTTTTGTAAAAAAAAAAGAATAAGCTTCAGTTAAGTAAAAACAATACTGTTATTCATACTTAGGAAGTCAAAGCCATAATAGCATTAACCATATCACCCTTGTGTTCTCTTAAAGCCTTGACAGCCTTACCTCTGGAGACATTAGTTTGTTCAACAATGATATCGATATCAGCCTTTTCTAAACCAGATTCGTCAACTTCACCTTCGTCTTCCTCTTCAGCATCAGCAGCAGCTGGGGCCTTGTCTTCTAAAGAAGCAGCTTGTAAGTCAGCGGTGATGGATTCTGGGTCCTTTGGAGCAGCAGCGGAAGCGGAGGCAGCAGCTTGAGCAGCTTCTTGAGCTTGCTTAGCTTCTTGGTATCTCTTGTTAATGTCTTCAACCTTAGCTTCACCGAAAACAACGTAAGAACCACCAGCAGACTTGTAAACTTCTGGTTCGTCAATGGCTAAGATGAAACCACCCTTCTTCTTGAAAGTGACTCTGGTAATACCCTTGACTTGCTTTAAGCCTAACTTTAAGATAATGGCTCTAGCCTTCTTTTCGTTCTTGTTCAAGATTTGAACTTGAGCACCTTCTGGGATTTGTTCTTGGACTTCTTGGATCTTTGCGTCAGCCATTGTGTGATAGATATAATGTTATGTGTTAATTATTATTATTATTATTAATACAAATAAGTAATAGTGATAAGAATAGAATATAAATGATAATTGTTCCTTGGGAGGGGGGGGGAAGTAATAATGATCAGAAAATGGTATTAAAGGATGTGAATTTTTCACCAACAACCGCCATCTCCAATCCTCCACTATAGAGAGAGAGAGAATCGACGAGAGAAGAAAAAGTCAACGAAAAAAAAAAAGCTTAAAAAAGAGCCGGGTAATTTTAGTGGCGCACTTTTTCAGAGTGGCTGAGAAATCAATTAAGTGGCGCATACATTTTTTTTTTTTGAAATCGACTCATTGCCTTCCATCGATCGACGTGCAATACATTTTTTTTTTCACTGGCCTTAAAAGGAACGTTCTCGGCATCGGTACTTAGCTACAATTTAAGAGCCGAAGAAGTTAGTATATAAATTATAATATATATATATATAGAGACAGAGAGAAAGTCGGGTATTTTACACTATTAAAAGCGAAGATAGGGTAGGGTACAACCTACTTCCCCCTCCATCCCTAACCACCTCTCCTCTCCCAATACTATATGCATGCATATATGGAACTAAAAGAGTATATGTTAAAAAAGAAATAATGCATCCTCGATGAAACGAATTGCATGGCTTTGGAAGTATGAGCAATCTAAAAGCTAGAAACGCAAAAGCAAATTAAACGCTAACTAACGGAGAGACAAATCTTCGGATTTTAAAAGAGAGAGAGAGAGGGAAAAAAAAGAAATGTTTGTTGTTTAGCACCAGGGAAACGCGCGCTCTTTTAAAGTATGTAATTACATAGTAAATAGTATACATTATATACATACTAAATGGTATAGCTTATAAATATAGTAAATATATATAGTATATATAGTATAGAGAGGCTAAACAAGTTTTTTTAACTTAAGAGAGGCTTGAATGTTGTGTGTATTGATGTATTATTTATTTTATATTTTATATTTTATATTTTATATATTATATATTATATATTTGATTTGTTTTGATTTTGGTTGTTTCATTTATACAACAAAACCAATTGGTTTACCTCTCTTCGTATTATATCAAGATTCAACACTTATTATAAGGTCTCCTTTCCTCCTCCTTCTCCTCCTCCTCCTCCTCCCACACATCTATATATCAAGCCTTTTAATTGGAAATTCCGTTGTTTGCTATTCAAGGACCCTTTTTGCTAATAACATTTCCCACTGTATTTCATCTTGCAGCCCAGTTAACTACAATAGAAGGAAGAAATAAAAGAGCCTATTTAGTTGCTAAACAGTTTATTATAGTACTATTAACCTTACATTCAATCAATTACATAGGGCCAAGCCAACTACTCACAACCCACATAACCACTTTTTTTTTTTATAGATCATCCTAATCAGATTATACTTTTATACACATCTTCCACCACACAATCAATATGTTTTCATCGGGAGAAAATACAGGTAATGGCAATCTTATAGGACTAGCAAATCGGTTCCTCATTAAACGAAAACCGGTTGACACTTCCAATAGAAGAATATTTGTCAATCTCCCACTTCCGGATGATATGAAGGACCCAAAGACCCATTTACCTTCAACGCAATATCCAAGAAATAAGATTAGAACTACTAAATACACCCCTCTAACCTTCATACCTATGAACCTTATATTCCAATTCTCCAATATTGCAAATATTTATTTCTTATTTGTCATTATCTTGGGTGCATGGTCTATTTTCGGTGTTCAAAACCCTGGTATGCAGGCTGTGCCCTTGATTGTTGTTGTTTGTTTGACTGCTATCAAGGATGCCTTTGAGGATTATAAAAGAGCAACATCCGATTTTGAATTGAATGCTTCAAGAGTTCACGTTGTTGCAAATATGACCAACTCTAATGTTATCGAAGACAATGTCGGTCCTTGGAGAAAATTCAAAAAATCATGTACAAGAACTATGAGATCCATTGGTAGAGCGCTTTTCTTCAAAAAGAAGGCCGATCCAACACTGGAATTAACCGAAGAGGATGTCCCTGACCTTGAAAGTTTAACTAGTGGAAACCGTAACTCAACCAACAGAAGAAGTGTCGCATCTAGACCTACTGCAAAGCTGTCTCCATTTGTTCCAAATACTGTCGTTAACCCAACAGTGCACCCTGAAATGATTTATAAATTCCGTAACAGTTTTTGGAAAAACATCGAGGTTGGTGATATAATCAGAGTCAGAAACAATGAAGAAGTTCCTGCCGATGCAGTGATCTTATCATCTAGTGATCCCGATGGTAATTGTTACATTGAAACCAAGAATTTGGACGGTGAAACTAACTTGAAAAATAGAGTTGCATTACACTGTGGTCACGGTTTGAAACATGCATGTGATTTTGAAAGAGTTCAAATGGCCATTGAAACCGAAGCACCAAACAAGATGCTCTACAAGTTCAGAGGTGTCATTAACTACACTGGATATGACTCTATTGAGGACATGGTGGGTCATCAAACTTCAGAGCCAATCAATCAGGATAATGTTTTACTAAGAGGTGTCACTTTAAGAAACACCAAATGGGCATTGTGTGTGGTTGTCTCCACGGGTACCGATACCAAGATCATGTTAAATTCAGGTGTCACACCAACTAAGAAGTCTAAAATCTCTGCTCAATTGAATCTTTCTATTATGTTTAATTTCGTCATTTTATTCATTTTATGTTTCATCTCCGGTTTGATCAATGGTTTATTCTACCATAAAAAGCATAACTCGTTCAAGGCATTTGAATACAAACCTTACGCTGGTTGGAGTTCTGCTGCCAATGGTGTTGTGTCCTTCTTTGCTGCTTTGATTTTATATCAGACATTAGTTCCTATTTCCTTTTATGTGTCCATTGAAATCATCAGAACTATTCAAGCATTTTTCATCTTTGCAGATGCTAAAATGTACTACAAAAAATTAGACTTTTCATGTACTCCAAAATCCTGGAATATTTCAGATGATTTGGGTCAGGTTGAATATATCTTTAGTGATAAGACTGGTACTTTGACTCAAAACGTTATGGAGTTTAAGAAGTGTACCATTGCCGGTAAACAGTATGGTATCACATATACCGAGGCACAACAAGGTATGGATAAGAGAAACGGTATCGATGTGGTTGCACAAGCTACCAAGATGAAGCAAATCATCCACGATGACAGATGTGAAATGGTTAAGCGTTTAGATGTCGTTGAAAATGATCAATTTAGAGAACCGGAGATGACTTTCAACTCTAGTGAATATGTTATCGATACTTTACACGGTGATGATCCAGCTCGAAAGTCTGCTAATGAAGAATTCATGAAGGCTTTATCATTGTGTCACACTGTTATCACTGAAACTGACAAGCATGGTTATTTGGAATACAAGGCTGAATCACCTGATGAAGCCGCTTTGGTTCAAGTTGCCAGAGATGTCGGTATTGTGTTTAGAGAAAGAACCAGTAAGGGTCAAGTTATCACTGTTTATGATTCAGAGAAGCCTCAACTGTATGAAACTTTGGATATTATCCCTTTCAACTCCACCAGAAAGAGAATGTCTATCATTTTGAGAAAGCCTGATGGGGGTGTTATTTTATACTGTAAGGGTGCTGATAACATTATCTATGAAAGATTGGATCCTAAATCAGACGATAAATTGTTATCCGAGACTGCTATCCACTTAGGTGAATTTGCTCAAGAGGGTTTAAGAACTCTATGTATTGCAAGCAGAGAAATCGAACCTAAGTTTTTCCAGGAATGGCATGCCAGATTCAAGGAAGTTAGTGCATCTGTCTCTGATGATAGAGATGCACAATTGGATATCATTGGTGCTGAAATCGAAACGAATTTGACTTTGTTAGGTGGTACTGCCATTGAAGATAAATTGCAAGATGGTGTCCCTGAGTCTATTTCCCTTTTGCGTAAAGCTGGTATTAAATTGTGGGTTTTAACTGGTGATAAAGTTGAAACTGCTATCAACATTGGTTTCTCTTGTAACTTGTTGGACACTAGTATGGAGCTTTTAGTCATTCAATCTTCCCAGGACGAGAGTGATGCAGATGAAAATGCTTCAGCAAAGAACTTGGTTGAAAAGTTCTTATCTGAAAAGTTTGGAATGTCAGGTTCAGCTGAAGAAATTGAACAGGCAAAGGGAGATCATTCCATTCCACATAGTAACAATGCTATCATCATTGATGGTTTATCGCTTGTTAATATCTTTGCTGATAATGATGTGACTATGAAGTTTTTGTTGCTTTGTAAGCAATGTAAGTCCGTTTTGTGTTGTAGAGTCACCCCTGCTCAGAAGGCTGATATTGTGAAGATGGTCAAGAACACACTGGGTGTTATGACCTTGGCTATTGGTGATGGTGCCAATGACGTGTCTATGATTCAGTGCGCAAATGTCGGTGTTGGTATTGCTGGTGAAGAAGGTAGACAAGCTGTTATGTCCTCTGATTATGCTGTTGGTCAATTTAGATTTTTGACCAGATTGTTGTTGGTTCATGGTAAATGGGATTACAAGAGATTAGCTGAAATGGTTCCATGTTTTTTCTACAAGAATGTTAACTTTGTGATGGTTTTGTTCTTTTATGGTATTTTCTGTAACTTTGATGGTACATATATGTACGAGTTTACCTATTTGATGTGTTATAACTTGTTCTTTACCTCTGTTCCAATTATCATGCTGGCCATTTTAGATCAAGATGTCTCTGATGTTGTTTCATTGGCTGTTCCTCAACTTTACAGAACTGGTGTTTTGGGAATTGAATGGTCTCAGTATAAGTTCTTTTACTATATGTTAGATGGATTGTATCAATCTGGTGTTGCCTTTTGGTTCCCGTACTTGATCTTCTACAAGGCGGGATTTGCCAATATGAAGGGATTACCATTGGACCACAGATTCTGGGTCGGTGTCTTTGCTGCTCATATCTCCATTGTCTCTGCTAATTTCTATGTTTTATTCAGACAAGCGTCTTGGGATTGGTTGTCTATTTTATTAGTTGTTTTATCGTGTTTAATGGTGTTTTTCTGGTCTGGTGCCTGGACTTCCTCCTTGATTTCCGCAAATTTCTACAAGGCTGCATCACAATGTTATGGAAGTGCCAGTTTCTGGGTGTGTTTCTTCATTGGTGTTTTGGCATCGTTGCTGCCAAGATTTGTGTATGATGTGTTGATTCGTTTGTACAAGCCAACTGACAGTAACATTGTTCAGGAGATGGTTTCGAAGGGTTACTTTGATAGCTATCCAGAAAGCTATGATCCAACTGATCCAACTCAAGTGAAGCATATCAATTTTAACGATCCAGGCAACAATGGTGGAAACAGTACATCCAGTGAAGATTCATTCAAGGAATCGAGTGATGTGGAGAAGAACACCACCAAGGGGCCATTGAGCTTTTCGAAGAGATTCAGAAACCATCAAAATAAAAAGAAAGCCCGTGTTAACTCTAGATTGGCTGCGATCAAACGTGATATGGAGGATAATGGTAATAGTTCTAGAAGATCCTCGTTGAACATTAATGCTAATGACCCAGGTATTGTTTCTAATCCAGAAAATTTGATGAGAATCCATACCAGACACACCATTGATTCAACTTCTGGAATTTAAAGCATGAGGACCATTGTATGTTTGTGTGATTTGTTTATTTTTGTTTTTTAATTAACTGTATTTTATTCCTTCTCTCATTTTAGTTCTTTCTTTCTTAACCCTCCATCTATTGTTCTTTTTCCCCTTGTTTTTTTTTTCGATTTGTTTATCTATATATATTTTTTCCCTTCTCATCCGTTTCTATTTTCCAACTTATCTATTTAAGTTTCTATTCTTTTGTCGTTTAATTTTGTCGTTCTTCATCAGTTTTTCTAAACCTATTTGTGGTTTGTTATTATTTTGCAGTAATATTAATTTGTCTATTTAGTATTTACTTTTTTACTTAGTTACTGACTTGCTTACTTCTTCTCCTTCCCCCCCTCCTTATAATTTTGCCTTTCATCTTTTTGTGTTGTTGTTTGTATTTGTTTCCAGATGATGGTGTAGTTTGTATCTAAGAAATCATTAATAATTTCAAAAAGGGTCCAAGGAAAAGATACTGATAGTTAATGCAACCACCACCCAATCGCTCCAAAGCTTATCTTACCAATCATCCGCGTATGAAATGTCGGCGTCCTCCGTCTCTATGAAAAATTTATTGGCCACCCAGCCATCTCCTATCTGAAAAGATTAGATTGCATCGATGAGATGGATGTATCTTATTATACATATATATACATATATATATATACAAATCTATATATACCTGACCATTAGTGATTAAGATTTTGACAAGTTTATGGACTATACTAAGGGATATTATATAATAGAAAAATGAGTGATATTAACGAAACATCCGCTGATCTGAAAGGTCAAGAATTGGATCAACAACAAGTGGAATCAAAGCCAGAAAAGGAATTACCTGAATTCAACTTGAAGAATGTTCTTGGAGACATTAAGTATGGTCTCTGGAGTTTGTTTTTCAATGCAGAGATTTCCATTGGATTATCTGTGTTTTTGCTCATTGTGGAACAAATTGCCATGAAGATAATCATCAAGAAAGTGCCGTACACCGAAATTGATTACTCTACTTACATGCAGCAGATATCAGTCATTGAATCTGGAGAATTTGATTATTCCAAGATCGAAGGTGACACTGGTCCCCTTGTGTACCCTGGTGGGCACGTGTTTATCTACTCTTGGATGAAGTGGGTCACCAAGGGTTTGGATCATTTGGAATGGGGACAGTTGTTGTTTAGATATGTGTATTTGATCAATTTACTATTGACCTTCATTGCCAGTTTCACTGCTAGTGATGGGTACGGTGGTATCAAACCATATTTAATATATGCCTTGGTGTTGTCAAAGAGAATGCATTCCATCTACGTGTTGAGAATGTTTAATGACTGTTTCACCACTACATTTGTGCTTTTGACTATTTTCGCCATCCACTTGTCTGTCTTCTGCAAGCATAGAGACATGGGATTTGTCAGTGGTTTGTTGACGTACATTGCATCTGATTTCTACAGTATTGCGATTTCCATCAAGATGAATGCGTTGTTGTATTTACCTGGTGTTTTGATTGTGTTGTACTTTTTAAACGATGAGAATTTGCTCAAGACTCTTGGTAATGTTATATTTGGGCTAGTTGTGCAAGTTGGTGCCAATTGGAGTTTCTTGAGTAAGGGAGACTTGATCAGAAATCATTTCTTACAAGGTGCTTTTAACTTTAGCAGAGAGTTTTTGTACAAATGGACAATCAATTGGAAGTTTTTAAGTGAGGAGGTGTTTTTAAGCAAGGATTTCCATAAATTGTTGCTTGTGTTGCATATTTTGGTGTTGTTGGTGTTTGTGTTTACCAAATGGCTCACTGTGGATGTCACTGGTAAGTCCTTGAGTCAATTTCTCAAGGATTACGTCAAGTTTTGGAAGAGTACCATTGACACTGAGAAGAATGTGATTTTCTCTAGAGGTAGAGCATATAACTATGTGTATTTGGTGATGATATTGAGTAATTTCATTGGTGTGTTATTTGCTAGAAGTTTACATTATCAATTTTTGACGTGGTATTTCTTCAGTTTACCATATCTATTATATACTTGTCAGTTCCCATTTGTTGTGAATGTGGTGCTTTTGGCATTGCATGAATGGACATGGGATGTTTATCCAACCACTGCAACTAGTTCAGCAGTGCTGGTTTCTATTCTCTCCGTGATTCTTGTCAGAAACTATTTTATTGATTCATTTAAAGATCCAGCCCCTGCTGCTGATTCTGAAGTTGACAATGAAAAGAAGGAACAATAATAAGTTTGACATATTTACTATTATTACTGTTATTGTTATTTATAGTTTAAATAAATAAATAAATATATATATATATAGACATGCATGCATCTGACATCATTAGAATACATAGTCAAGATCCAGGCTAACTCAACTGAGATATGGTTTAAAAGTCAAGTAGATGAGGAGATAAATAAGAAAAATAAATGTATATATGTATATACGCATAGAGATGTATGAATTAATGAATGAATACAATACATTTGAAAAGAAATCTCAGAATATGGATATGGATATGGATATGGATGAATACATGCATCTGTCAATTTGTTGTCGTATTATCTCATATTCCTTTCTCTAACTGGCTATATACCCCCTGTAGTTACTTTTATAGATTAGAGAACTTCAAACTGATATTAATTCATATGATATCAATATACTATAAATTAATAATTAACATCATCTAGCTTATCTTGATATATATAGAGAGAGACCGAGATAGAGGGAAAGAGAAGGGTGTAGAGGGGCCTGCCCTGTCTGCTGCCCTGTCTGCTGCTGCCCTGGACTGTTTCCCTGACCGGGGTAGAGAGGGAGGGGGGGGAAGGAAAAGGCCACCCTACAGCCAGCCCAGCCACCCAGCCAGCCTTGCCTCAGTTCTCTCTCTCTCTCTCTCTGAGATATAATGTATTATATGATGTATGTAAGTATAATATATATAATTATTATAAATAACAGTGTACTAGTAATATTATTTATATTACGGTTATATTAAATTAGTATAAGCTTATGGTTTATGGTTTATGGCTTATGCTATGACACTACCACCCTACTAACTCACTCACTCACTCACCATCCGGCTTATATATTATAATCGTTAAAACTCACGGCACTTTCTTTTTTTTTTTTTTTAGGGCATCACCCGAATTTTAAATAATTTGTGACACGGTTTGTAAGTGAGTGACACAGTGACAGAAGAGATTTGACTTAAAGTAAAGTAATAGCTGCACAGTGCATACATTTTTACATACAGACATGCATGTTTATTTGATAGACACACACATACACACACCTCACATATATGATTAATCCGTCTCTTTGATCCATTGTGTGATTCTGATTCTGATTGTAATTGTATTTGTAATTGTAGTTATAGAAGGAAAACCAAAAAAAAAAAAAAAAACTCTATAGATCAATCAATACAACACATACTCAATTGCATAGATAATTGTGTATATACAATTGATTGATTGGCTTGGGGTTGGGGGGGGACGGTGATATACGTTTAATTTTTTTTTAATCTATTACATACAATGTAATAAATAATTAATAATAATTAATGATTAAATTAATTAATAAAAAAAAAAACGTCAAAAAATCTTGTACGGGAAGGGAGAGGGAAGTGCAGGAGAGGGGTGACGGGTGACGTCGGGGGGGGATAGAGTCAACAATCCTCTCCCCACTCTCCTCCTCCTCCTCCTCCTCCTCCTCCTCCTCCTCCTCCTCTTCCTCTTCCTCCTGCCTTTTCTGTTAAGGCCCCCCCCTAAAAAGCCCCCTAAGGCCCCCTAAGGCCCTTCCCATGGCCTGCTTCTGCTTCTACCCTTCCTAGCTAGCTACTCCCTATCTGATAATCGATCTCTCTGTCTTCCTCTCTATAATTAATTAATCAAATCCAATCCAATTCAATTGAATCAACATTTACTTTTCGCAATACAATTAATTTACTTAATTATCTAATTAATCTAGTAGTCTAGTGTAGTATCAGTTACATACGTAGTTAGTTAGTTAGTCAAGTATTCAACGTCTGTCAACGAAAAATAAGTAAGAAATAAATAAAAATAAAAATAAAAAAAGAAAGAAAAAAAAAAACGCTCACCGTCTCTCTCTGTCTCGCTCACTTGTGTCACCGTCTGTTAGTCTCTCTCTGTCTCTCTGTCTCTCTCTCTTACTCTCCCTTACTCTCTCACTCTCTCGAAAAAAAAAAAAACAATTGGTGGTTTTATTATATTATGATTATTATATACAATATTGTAATTATAATACCTTTTCCCATTCCACCCTCCCTAATACCAACCTATTTTTTATACACCCAAACCTATTGCTTCATTTTGCTTCTTCTACAAACATTTGCTTTTGCCTTCTCTTTCCCTCCCTCCCATTTGTTTTGTTTTGTGTTGTTCCATTTGGCTTTAATTGTCTCTCATTTTCCACATTTTTTCCCCTTCTTTTTTTTTCCCTCCTTGACTGTTAGCTTTTGTATAAATGAACAATCAACCTTCACCAGCTGGAGGTATGCGTTCATCAGCTACGGCAACAGGCCTAAATAAGAACAGCAATAACAACAACAACAACAACAACAACAATTCTAATTCTAGTTCCACTGGTTCTGCAAATAATAACAGCAATAAATCCAATGGTCCAACTTCTTCGTCTTCATCGTCGAATCCATCCAATAACCGTTCCAATAAACCCACTGTTTCTGACTCCACAGCTGTGAATTCAAGAGAATTATTAAATGCATATATATACGATTTTTTGATAAAATCTGGGTTCTCCACCACTGCAGGTGCGTTTTTCAAAGAGGCCAATATCCCCGTGTTAAATGGTGGTGATTCTAATGCAAGTTCTAGTTCAAATTCAAATGATGGTGCTAGTGGAAGCGGAAGCACAGGTAATAACAATTTCAATAAACTGAAAGAATTGCCAGCATCGTATATGACAATGGATGCTCCTAAGGGATTCCTCTATGAGTGGTGGCAAATCTTTTGGGATGTGTTTAATGCTAGAACTCAAAGAGGCGGTACATCTCATGCATCCCAATATTATCAATACATAACACTAAAGCAAAGACAAGATCAATTGATGAATCAACAAGTGGCAGCCATTGCTGCTTCTACTATTGTGAATAACAACCAACAAGGTCATCAGCAACAACAACAACAACAACAACAACAACAACAGCAACAGCAACAGCAACAGCAGCAGCAGCCACACCAACAACAACAACAACAACATCAACATCAAGGTCAAGGACAGGTACAACAACAACAACCAGGTGTTGTTGGAGTTGGAGTGGGTGTTGGTGGTCCTCAAAATAATCCAATGCTACATGCCGGTAATCCTCAATTAGCTATGCAACAAGGCCAAGGAATTGGTATGATGACCCCTAATCAAGTCCCTCCTCCACCCCAAGGTCAACCTTCTCAACAGCAATTGTTCCAACAACAACAACAGCAACAAGCTCAGCAGCAGCAACAAGCTCAGCAGCAGCAACAACAACAACAGGGACGACAGCAAGGACAAAGAGTTGCTGTCAGAATGCAACCTCAAGGACAACCTGTTCCAACCCATCCACAGGCTGCTGCTCAGGCACAAATGAATAATTTGCGTCAACAACAGCAACAGCAACAGCAACAGGCACAGCATGCTCAACAACAACAGCAACATGGACAAGGTAATCAACAACAACCCCATGGTCAACCAGGCCAGGGTCCTCATCAACAACATACTCCATATCCATCACAGGCTCACACTCCACATCCAGGTATGCAACAACAACAAGGACAACCTAATCAACAGCAACAACAGTCTCCAAACAAAAGACAACGACTAGACTCAAATGTGTCCTCCAATGGTGTTCCTGGTGACATGACTGGAGGTACCATTGTCAGCCTTAACCCTGCTGCTGCTATGAACATGGCTGCCGCTGCCGCTGCCGCCCAACAACAACAACAACAACAACCCCCAATGGCTCTGGCCCAAGGTATGATGATCCCTAATCAATTTGGCGTTGTTCCTCAGCAATATGCAGTCTTTGCTGGCTCACAGACTCAAGCCCATGTACAACCTCAACCTCAGGGTCAAGGCCAGGGTCAACCTAATCAACAACAGCAACAGCAACAGCAACAAGCTGGTGCAGCTGGTAATCAAAACCAAAAGTTTAACCCCTATGTTGTTCCTAACTTTCAACAGGTTCCTCAGCAGATGATAATCCAGCAAATGTCACAAAATCCAAACCAACCTACTGTGATGGTTCAAGGACCACAAATACAACAACACGCTCCACAACATACTCCCCATTTAGGTTCCGAGCAAAAGCTGCAACAGCAAGTTAATAACCCTTCTGATTTCTACAGAGAGATTTCTAAAACCGCTAGTTCTGGTAATAGAAGTAACGATAACGCTATCAAGGATTACGAAAAACAGTTGAAGCTAATGGAGAGTCAAAATAGAAGAAGGTTGGATATGCGTCGTGGATCCATCGATAAAGATGCTGTCAATGCTGCTGCGTCTCCAAGACCAGTGCCTCAACAGTATTCAAATATGCTACATGCACAAAAGAGTGGTTTAATGCAACAACAACGGTCGTCGCCAGGTGATAAATTGTCCCCAGCGACCAAGTCATCCCCTGGTAACAAATCATCACCGGCTCCAAACTCTGCTAATGGAAAGGCTAAAAAGGGTACAAGAAAGTCAAGAAAGAACTCGTCCTCTGTTCCAGCTACACCTTCTACCCCAGCAAATCCAACTCCACAGGGTATACCACCAACTCCACAGAACTCATCCACTCCATCACAGCATACTCCAAACACAACCGCTATGGGTGCCCCACAAACTACTAACCATCAACCTGCTAAGAGAGGAGTTAAGAGAAAGAACACAACCACTACAAACACTGCTACTATCAAAGAAGAGGAACCATTCAACATTGCCGTTGCTGCGGCATCTGGTGGTGCCGGTAGTGCTGATCCCTCAGATCACAGCACTAATGGTAGCTCATCAAATCTGGTTCATCTTGACACAAATGGTCAAGCAAACCCAAATAAAATGGGAACACCATCTCTTGGGGCCACTGCTGCTGCTGCCTCTACTGCTGCTAATAATAGTAATACAGCACCTGGAGGTAACAGCAATAATAACAACAACACGAATAATCCATCCTCTTCATCATCATCCAGTGCAGCTGCAATTGCGGCCGCCGCTGCTGCTGCTGCATCTGTCGTTGGTGCATCCAACGTGGATCCACATAGTTCGTTATTGCAAGACTTTAACACTGGTTCCAACGATATATTTGACTTTGATGCCTTGTTGACTGGTGATCAAGAGCACAGTGGCAACTTAGGACTCAATGAAGTGTTCAACTGGGGTGAATCTGTTGAAACAGATGAAATATAGATAGATGTATATACATTCCTCACTCTACCCATTCCATATCATTACTAGTTTCTGTTGTTGCTGCCTGGTTTTATACTTTTTCTTTCTTTCTTTCTTTCTTCCTTTCTTTCTTAACTACTTCAACATTTGATGCCTAAACTTTTAATTTCATTTCTCTCTCTCCCCCTGTTCTAATAGCAAACTTTACACTTTCGTTAAGTTGCCTACCTTTCTTCATCCCTTTATTCTGTTTTTTATCTCCCTTCGTCGTTTGTATTCATTATTTACTTTATTGTATATTTTGTTCATTTAACAGCTTCCTTCCTTCCTTTTTTTTAACCACAACTAACTTCTGTGCGTCTTCTTTTCTTTTACTACCCTTTTTTTTCTTTTCTGATTATCACTATTATTATGAGTGTATTCACTCTTGATTCTCCATTAGTATTTTATTCGTTCTGTATTTTTTTCTATTCCTTTTTTTTTTTTTTCTTCTTTACTCTTTTTTACTGTACTGTTTTTCTCCTTCATTTTTTTCTGAACTGTGTAATATTGTTAATGTACTGTGTCTTAGTTTCGTTTTCATTGAATTAATTTGTAGTAAACAAGTAAAATGACAAATTTTCTTACTATACAATATGCATATCTATATAATAATATACGTGTAAAGATATGAATATACAAATGAATGCACAAAAAAGAGGACGAGAGAAACTATCTAATAAAGCAAAACAATCAAATCCATAGAAAGGGCAAAACAATAGAAAGAAAGAAAAAGGGAACTATTTTCTCTATTTTCTCTTCTGTCTCTGCTTAACTTCTTCATCCTTACAAAGATGTAATCTGACAACATTAGGATAATCGGGTCTGTTGTATTCGTGACCCTTACTCCAATCGTAACTCAAGGCATATGCGAATAATGAACCGTTTCTGTTAAAGTTGACAACAGGAATAGTGGCATTAAGTGAAGGGTATCCTTTCAATCTATGCTTAGCATCCTTATCCCAAAAACTGAACGTACCATCAGAACCAGCAGTGACAAATGTACCGTACACTGGGTGGAATGCAATAGAGTTTAGGGAGTATATTAGTGTTTCCTTGGATGTGGTTTGTTGGTCTCTTTGACACTTGAAGGAAAAGCCAAATTGTTTCTGTTGAACTTCATCAACATATTGAATGGCACATCTTCCCTCGATGGAACCAACGGCAAATCCATCACCCTTAGGGTAACAGGAAATTGATCTGGTTTGTAATTTCAATGGAGACAAACTTTGTCTGAAAATCTTGTCGGGGTTATTCAAATCTATTATGTTTATGTGTCTCTCTGCAGTTGCCACAACCAGCAATTTCTGTGAACTGTCCATGGCATACACTCTCTCAGGAAGGTTTATTGTACAAATTGGATTCTGCTGTCTCATGTCCCAATACTTTATAGTCTTGTCCCATGAACCACTGACAATACATTGTGTGTTTGTTGGACCACATTCCACATATCTCACAACTCTCACTGGTTCCGAGTGAATGCCTACCGTTTGAGCTTGCTGTGATTGTAAATCAAAGAGTTTCACCTGCTTATCAGCACCACCACTTATAACCTTAGCACCATCTAATGACCATCTCGTCGAAAGAACGGGTCCGTCATGTTCAAATAATGCACGTCCTTCAACTTGCCCGTTGTTCATGTTGATCTCATAAATTCTAACCTTTTTATCCCATGATGAAACAGACAAGTACTCAGCCTGTGGAGAAAATGCCAAATCAGAAACTGAATCTTCAGGTCCATTCGGAACATTTATATCGTTTTGTAAATCTTGTAATGTACCCACAGATGAGGTTTGAGTCGTTGATCCCAATGATGAACCAGTATTAAATGTTCCAAGTCTACTTCCAAATGACATTTTCTATTTCCTTTTTTATTGTACTCTGATGATTAATGAAACGGTATATCTTAACGTATTGAAAGCTCAATTGATGATCAAAAATGCATAATCCTCTGAAAAGACACTATTATAATTATGGTGTACTCAAAAAATGGATCTTCTAATTAAATCAGTGTATGGAAAAAAACATAAATTCAGCCGGGTAATTTATGATTACGTAAGCGTTGACTGTGTGTGTGTTTTTTTTTTTATTGTTTGATGTAGCAGCTATTAAGCTAAATGGTTCAGGTTCCCTGTTTAAATTGATCCTATTTTTTTTTTTCAAAAGCAATCTAATCTTAGTTGGTGAAGTAGTAGATTATCTCTTTGTTTTTGATTTCATCAACTTTATCGTTGAGATCAGTGTTTTAAGAACTAATGGTGAAAACTTGGATTTTCCTTCAATGGTATTGGTATGGAAGCTCTAACGATAATAGTGAAATTATCCATAATCTGTTTCTTTCGAACTAATTACTGGTCCTACATTCACCACTGCCGTCATTGATCCTTCCGAAAAGTTGACAGCTTTCTAATTATTTGAATTATCTTCTACCAAGGTTCTAAAATATATAATAATTTGATTTTGATCTTAAAGAGAAACGAAGAAGAGTAACGAAGAAGAGTAATGAAGAAGAGTAATGAAGAAGAGTAAGTAATGAAAAAAACTAGGGAAAAATCTGATGGAAAGTAAATATTTAAAATAAAAGTTTAAAAAAAACAATAAAGACAATAGAGACATAGCAATGGTGTATATATAATTGTTAATGGGTTAATATATCACATGAGGGGGCAGACAGGATTCTGTAGACACCTTTACAGAATACTGGCTGACCCACCATCTAATGTAATTTTCCACAAAAAAGAACTATTAATTCAACATTGCTTATATCATCAATTTTTCATGTAATAGATTGCAACTTGCAATTCTCTGTACTGGCCACAGAGATGTTTTTCGTTTGCCTTTTCGACTTCTCTTTGATAAAAGAAAGTCAGGAAATCATCAATACCAACTTCATCTCTAACGTATGCTAATGCAGATTCCACCTCTCTGTTTAAATTCAGCTTCTTTTTCAAAACAGATTTTATCTTGGTTGAGGGAATGGTAGCATACTTCGTATCCTTGATTTCATTGACTATACCGTTGATATCAGGCCCAGATGGTGTAGGAAAGTTGGGGCCGATTAAGTGATAAAGTGAATCACTATTCCTACGGCAAACACCTCTAAGAGAAGCTGAACATGTATCCTTATCATAAAATAAAACATTTTCTTGGGGATAGAACCTGGTTTTCTGCATCTTGGTCTTGTTTAATTGATTGCTATCATTGGTATAGTTGGTGTAGTTGGAAGCGGCTTCACGATTTCTATTCTTGTTTAATGCGTATATCCTTGCAAGTAAGTGCTTGTTAAAACTAACGATATCTCGTTCATTTTCTTCCAAGGGCCAAGTGTTTTCTAATGAGCAGGCATTCGGAGATGCATCTTTAGATATATTTCCATCACCCAGAAATCCTTCTCCATTAAAGCATGATTTAGGTAACCTTTCCTCTTCTTCTGGGAACAGCGAACTTAGACCTGTAGAAAAATTGTCAAGATCAATCTGAGGATATTCATACTCATCTTCGTCGTACAAACCAGTACATACAGTGGGTTCAAAAGAACCCAAGTCATTCTTCTTCCCTTTGTATGGCTTAGCATCGAAATTGGAACTGATATTGGAACTGGCATTTTCCCCATGAACAGTGGGTTCTTTTGAACCCAAGTCATTCTTCTTCTCTTTGTCTGGTTTAGCATCGGAACTGGAACTGGAACTTGGACTATAACTTGGACTGGAACTGGCACCTTCCCCATTAACAGTGGGTTCTTTTGAACTCAAGTCATTCTTCTTCTCCTTGTATGGCATAGCATCGAAACTAGAACTGGTACTTGATGTTTCCTCATTAACAAATTTGTAGGTAACGAGTGGTTTCTTAACAGTAAAAGAGCATGCCCTTTCAAGAAGGCTAGAATCAATAACCTTTTCTAACTCTAAGAAGCAGCTTTCCATGTCTTTATTTCTAAATCTTTCGTAGCATGGTAATTCTTGTTGAACTGGAATGACTTCTGGTGGTTCTGGTGCTGGTTGTTGAGAGACGTTTGTCTTGCGGTTTGTGGCATAATGCCATTTTCTCTTTATCCAGTTTTTAAATCTAGTTCTAAACTTGATTTTTGGATTTTGGGATTGAGCTTTCATTTTTGGATTAAATTAGGTTTTTAAACGGTTGGTTGTGACTAATTATGTTGAGATATGGTTAGCTTAAAATGATCAGAAGGAAAAGAAGATGGTGTAAAAAGTAGAAGAAATTGATCTTGGTAGCAGTTCAGGCATAAATAGACATAATTTTGGGAAGGAAATAGGGAGAACAAAAGGAGACATAATTGTTAGGAAGATTTGTTTGGTACATGGCCGTTATGCACAGCCCATCTCCCGCTATTATCTTTTGGCTGTTACCCTACCATTACCTATATATACAAAGGAAGGAGGATAGAGGGAAGGTTTATTAGATGTTTGATATATAATGTTTATATGTACCATGTCTAATAATCTAATATGTTCAAGTGATCCATTATTATTGTTGATTAGTCGACAGCACATTATATTGTATATATGTGTCGAGAAGAAGACAATATGAATAACAACTCTACACCATCCATGTACTAGGAATAGCATTATAAAATACTAAAAATACTATATTTATTATTTAGTTAATAGGAAATATATAAGTGGAAAAACACCTCTATATAACTAGAGGAAACTGATTTGAATAATAAAATAAAAGCTATAAAAATAAATGGAAGATATTATTTAGTGATCTATAGCTTTAATAATCTTAGAGATAAGATGGTATCATTGATATTAGCTTCTTCTTCACCGATGACATCAGATTTACTTTCAGAGTAAACTTCTAATGGTCTTCTGATAGACTTCTCTAGCATTTCGGAGTGAACCTTGATAGCATCAGCCAAACCAACAGTATCCTTCTTGATCTCGTATTGCACCAAGATATCATCAGTTTGTTGTAAGTTACATTTCTTTCTTAATCTTTGGATTCTGTTGATTAATTCTCTGACAATACCTTCTGATTGCAATTCTGGGTATAAGTTAATGTCTAAAATGATTAAAACATCACTTTCAGATCTAGCCTCTTGACCAGCTTGAGTCTTGGATTCTGGTAAACCTCTCAACACAGTCAAATCACCTTCGACTAAGTCAATACCTGCAGCGTTAATGTTACCTGATTTCAAGTATCCCTTAACCTCAGTGGAAGTTAACTTTGGTAAGGCCTCCTTGACCTTCTTAGCATCTCTCTTCAACTTCTTACCCAACACTGGCCAGTCGGCAACAGCTCTGTATTCAACACCGTACTTGTCTTCGTCAGAAGTGATGGTTATGTCTCTAACATTCAATTCCTCAACAATGTATTGCTTCAATGATTCAACATCCTTCAAATAGTCCTTATCAGAATGCAAGACAACTAATTCCTTCAATGGAGTCTTTAATGATATGGTCTTCTTTTCTCTGATATTTCTACCTAATTCAATGATCTTTTGCATTCTAGAAACAGCCAATTCAATCTTTTCATCGAATAATGATTCGTTGACAACTGGGTAAGATAAGAAATGAACAGATCTGTGATCCTCACCAAATTCATTCAAAGTTTCTTCAGTGAATAATGGCTTCATTCTCTTGTAAATGTTATCAGCTAAATATGGGGTGAATGGAGCCATAGCTCTGACTAAAGTGAATAATGCCTCAGTCAAGGTATTCAATGCCTTCAAACAGTCTTCAATACCGTTTTCACCCTTTAATCTCTTTCTGTTAAATCTAATATACCAGTTGGTTAATTCGTCAATTAAACTCAACAATCTTGGGACAACAGTGTACAATCTGTATTCTTGCATTTCTTGGTGAATGAATTTGATTAAAGATTGGATTGAGGCCAATAACCATCTATCCATAACATTATCGGTCTTGAAATTTGGATCAAACTTAAAATCAATACCTTCGATCTTCTTTAATAAGGCAACTTGACCGTCCAAGAACTTGTATGAGTTCCACCATGGCAACAACACCTTAGAAACAACTTCCTTCACACCTTCTTCTTTGAATTTCAAGGTTTCGGCTCTCAACACTGGAGAGTTAATTAAGTATAGTCTCAATGCATCAGCACCATACTTGTCCAGGACAATATTTGGATCAGGATAGTTCTTTAATCTCTTAGACATCTTCTTACCATCAGCAGCTAACACAATACCGGAAACAATAACGTTTTTGTAAGGAGCAGTATTGAATAAATGGGTACCTAAAATGGTCAATGTGTAGAACCAACCTCTAGTTTGATCTAAACCTTCAGAAATGAAGTTTGCAGGGAAACCACCAGCAAATGATTCCTTGTTTTCAAATGGATAGTGCTTGGAGGCATATGGCATAGAACCAGATTCAAACCAACAATCAAAGACATCTTCAACTCTCTTCAAAACACCCTTACCTTGTTTGGATGGGATGGTCAAGTGATCAATCTTGTCTCTGTGAATGTCGGTGATATTGTCATCACCTGTTAATTTCTTCAATTCATCAATAGAACCGACACAGACAACTTCTTCGAAATCATCAGAAACCCATAATGGAATTGGTGTACCCCAATATCTCTTTCTGGAAACATTCCAATCTCTGGCATTGGCAACCCAGTTGGAGAATCTCTTTTCCTTAATAGTGTTTGGAACCCACTTGGTTCTTTCCACATTTTCTAACATTTGAGGGACAATTTCCTTAACTCTGACGAACCAAGATGGAACGGCTCTGTATAATAATGGAGTATCGGATCTCCAACAGAAAGGATAACTATGTCTAATTTGAGTGGCTAATAGTAAGTTACCTGTCTTTGTCAAGTATTTAATAATTTCCTTATCAGCATCCTTAACGTATATACCCTTAAAGTCTCTAACTTCAGAAGTGAATTTACCATCATCATCAATTGGGTTTGGTGGAAGTAAGTTTTCATTAATAACACCTGCAGCAGTGGCAGCATCAAAATCGATCTCACCAAAAGCAGGGGCTTGATGAACAATACCAGTACCAGAATCAGCGGTAACGAAGTCACCGGTGATAACTCTGAAACCAGTTTCTTTGAATGAGTCGTAGAAGTAATCGAATAATGGTTTATATTTCAAGCCCTTTAATTCAGAACCCTTAACTTTACCGACAACCTTGTACTTGGCATCCTTTGGCTTTTTGTATAAAGACTTGATTAATTCCTCCAATAAAATGTAAGTAACTTGTTTTTCCTCATCGTAGATCTTTGCATATTCAAAGTCTGGATTAACACACAAAGCAATGTTAGATGGTAAAGTCCAAGGAGTGGTGGTCCAGGCAACTAAAATGGTCTTAGAATCATCTAACAATTCAAAACCAATGGTAACTGCTGGATCATTGACATCCTTATAGTTCAATTGAGCTTCAAAGTTGGACAATGCAGTGGTAACACCAGTTGAGTAAGGCATAACTCTTAAACCTCTGTAAACGGCTTCCTTTTCAAATAATTGCTTGAACGCCCACCAAACGGACTCCATAAACTCTGGATATAAAGTCTTGTAATCGTTATCAAAATCAATCCATCTACCTAATCTACCAATAGTTTTTCTCCATTCGTCAGCATAAGTCATGACAATTGCTCTACATTCGGCATTGTAGTTGTCAATACCAAAGTCTAAAACATCTTGCTTACCCTTGATACCTAATTTCTTGTCGATTTCATGTTCAACTGGTAAACCATGGGTATCCCAACCGAATCTTCTCTCAACATAATGGCCATTCATGGTGGCATATCTTGGAACAATATCCTTGATTGTGGATGCTAAAATGTGACCATAATGAGGGGTACCGGTGGCAAATGGTGGACCATCGTAGAAAGCAAATTGTGGTTTACCTTCAGTTAACTTTAATGATGTGTGAAATGCATCAATTTCATTCCAGTATTTAAGAACCTTTTCTTCTTCTCTTGGGAAAGAGAAAGATTGAGATTCTTCTTCAGTCATTGTGAAATGTAAGTGTTTGTTTATTGACAATAAGAATAAATAGTTAAAACAGGTAAAAACTTTGAAGCATGACTGATAAAATGTTATAAATACATACACATATTAAATATATGCATTGAAAAATGCATCGACGAAAAAAAAATTGAAAAAAAAAAAAGTTATTCGCACGTGACCTTGTCTTGACAGACTTCTCTCTCTCTCTCTCTCTCTCTCTCTCTCTCTCTCTCTCTCTCTCTCTCTCTCTCTCTCTAATGAAGAGTTTACAAGCAAATCATTGACTATGATGGTAATGCTGAAACAGAGTTGCAATCACAAGGTATTCTTCCTAACGAAATCTAGAGCTAATTCAAAAACCTCAAATACGTTAGAGGAAGGAGGTTTACAATTGACTCATAAATCATAACACTCAAGTGTAGTTCTAAAATAGTTGATTATACCTTCACTACCAAAAAAATGATTGTAAAACGATTCTGTGAATTATCAGAAATCCAATATTAGATCAATAAATTGGTAACACAATACAACCTGTTTCAATGTATACTGATGTATGGCCAATCTTCTAGTACTGTGACCAAAAGTAACATTTTTTTCTCTTTTTCAGAGACGAAATATATTGAAAAAAAAACTAGGAACTGATAATAAATCTTCACTTCGAGAGAGTTTATCTTCTTTGATAATGATAATTCTGATGATAACAGTGATGAATGATTTTGGAATATCCTTATTTATGTTTCACCCAAAAAAGCACCTTGATCAAAGACCAACTTGTTTTCTCGTTTAAAATGAATTATTCTGACAATACTTCCTTCACAGGACTATGTAACATTATTTCGTTTTTTTTTTTCATAACAAAAGATATATATTAACAACAATAATATATAGGAAAATTAACTACTATTTACATTGTCTTATCCAATACTTGTAGATTATATCCAGCAATAGTTAAAAAGAAAAAAAACACTTTTAGTTAAAAAGAAAAACCTTTTTTTGGCATGTTTTGAGCAGTTCATGCAAAAGTTTCAAAAACGGTCCTCAAAAGCGCAAGTGGTTTAGTGGTAAAATCCAACGTTGCCATCGTTGGGCCCCCGGTTCGATTCCGGGCTTGCGCACTCTTTATTTTTTTCTCCTATATGTATAAAGGAAGCTATTTTGAGATCTTTCCAAAAGTATTTTATAATTATTTTTTTTATCACCAAAGTTCTACCAGATCCTTTCGTAAATAACAGGAGGTAGATAGAACATATGTGTACCAAAAATCATCACGTTTTTTAATGAGTAACCAGCAGCAACAGCAGAAGAAACATATTCAGCAACTTCAAGAGAAATATAATAAGTTTCAAAAGGCACCGAAGTATAACCTTGAATCTGAAGAGGTGTTTTGCGTCTGCAGGCAAGTTGACAATGGTGAACTAATGGTTGCCTGTGATGGGTGTGATGAATGGTTTCATTTCAAATGTATGAAATTAAATGCCAATTACAAGGATCTGGTCAATAACTACTATTGTCCATTCTGTGATGAACTATTACATAAGGGAAAAACCGTTTGGAAAAAGAAGTGCAGATTGGATGGGTGTTTTAAGCCAATTAGAATAGACAAGATCACCGGTGCTGGGTCCAAATACTGTTGTGACGAACATGGTGTAGAGTTTATGAAGATTCAATTGATTTCCAAGTTTGCAAAATCACGAAAGGAGAACAAATTACAAGGGAGTCAAATCACAAAGATATTCCAGGTATCCTCTGACTATGATCATCTTAAACGGCTAGGAGATAGTCTGCCTAAATTTGACAAGGCCACTGACGCTGAAGATAAAAAGGAGATTGATTTGAAAGTTACATTGATCCGTGCTCATGTGGACTCTTTAAAACAATTGAAAGAGGTGTATGCGTCCAAAGAGAAATACTTGCATAAGTTGAAGGAGAAGATTAAAGTGCTCGATGACATTTTATCTGGAAGTAATATAAATGATGATCAAGACATAGATATGGAAACAAAGCCCAAGTCAAAGAAATCAAAGAAGGGTAAAAAATCTAAGAAGAATAAAATCGACATTTGTGGATTTGATACAAATTTGAGATTAGATAAGGAAAAGTGGGAACTTTTCAGTCAATCAGATGAATATAAGAATACCCTTGAATTTGATGGTACTTTTGGAAGTATCACTGCTGAGCAAATCAGAAACCAGTACTTCTCTTTAAAAGCTGAAGAAGGAGGTGATCATGAAGATGGTGATGATGATGATGATGGGGACTCTTCAATGACGGCAGATTTTGACCCGCTTGTTTTTGGTTCGTTGTGTTTAAAAGATAAGAAAAAATGTGCAAAGCATATGACATGGTACAGTATTTTAGATGATATTTTGGAGTCGAAATTAAGTGAAATAGCTGTCGATTCCAATGAAAGCCATATCAAAGAAGAAAAGTTATTAGATGACTTTACTATACGTAATTGGGAAAAATGGGAAACTGAATAGACAAGGATTCCCATTTGAGCATGTATCTATATCATATATATATATATATATATATTATATTTATTTATTTTGTACACTAGTGTTTTTTTTTTCTAAGGAAAAAGCAAAAATATATTCATAATATTTGATAATTATACATAAGTTAAAATAAATGAAAAAGACAAAGAATAATAAATGGCATCTATCCAAATCAAAGAAAGTTTATTTTCAGCCAGATTTCTCTTCCTCCTCTTCAACTTCCTCTTCTTCTTCCAGATAATCATCCAAGATATGACGAGGTTTCCAAACTTCTAATAACCCATCTTCGGCACAACTTGCAACAACATGATCCAAAACTGGATGCCAGTCACACTCACTTATTCTACCAGTATGTCCGCCATGCATAAACACTAGACATGGATCAATGTAGGCATTCTTTTTCTTTTCAAATTCTTTAAGATCAAAGTCACCATGGCTTAGTTTAGCTAAATCCCAAATGAGAATTCTACGATCAACAGATCCAGAAAGTAACAAATTATCATTGAATTTCAAATTCAGAACAGAAGAGCTATGGCCGTATAATGTTCTTAGAGGTTTCGAAAGGTTTCTTAAATCCCAGGTGTGTATCAAATTGTCCGATGAACCTGTGGCTAATAAGTATTCCAAGGTTGGATGGAACTCAACGGCATTAATAGAACCCTCATGTGCATCATCTATCTGGACAACAGGTTTATAATCAGTAGATGGAATTCTCAAATCATGAATTTGTAAAGACTTATCATCGCCAACAGATGCAAATAAATCGTTAGCCTTTAAATTCCAAGAAATGTCATTAACAATTGAGGCATGGGTGTCAAAGGTTCTTGTTGGTTTTAACACCTTACTGTCACTTTGCGCATTTAAGTCCCATAATGCTATTTTGGAATCTTCTGCCGATGATAATAATTGATTCTTTTTATAAACAGGATTCCATTCCAAACCAAAACCTTCCTTTGTGTGGAACTTCAAGGTTTTCTTAAAAGTGACACTAGATTCATCACTGGTGTCAAAGATTAATATATCACCATAATTGGTTTGTGTAGCCACTAATCCATTGTCATGATTGATTCTCAATTTGTTAATCTCTCCAGGGTGTTCCCATTCTCTTAACAAATTGTATTGGTTTCCATGGCCTTCAAAGTTAGGAATCTCCACAGGAGAAGAAACATCCGGACTTAATGTTGCTGGTAATGTCACTGCATAAGATCTCAAATAGTTTTGTGTGTTTTTTGATGTGTGTGTACCCATGAATAATTGAGCATTGACGGATCTCTTATCATCGGTAAATTTGTAATTCTTACTCCATTGTAATGTTAAACTTGGCCATGTGGTGGAATAAGTGTAAACCAAATCATACAATAATGGAGAGGTCTTTTTCCATATTTTGAATTCCTCATTAATGATCTTTTCTGTTTGTTGGTATTTTTCCTTGATATCAAGGGCTGTGATATGTGTGTATTTGTGGTGGTTGTTTTATGTTAGTATATATATATTAAAAGGGTCAAAGTGAATGGGAGTATTGATATGAACATACGTTTAGCTTCATGTACCTGGCTAGTCGAAGTCGTGGATGCAGATGGAGCCATATTGAATTATATTATGTTTAAGTCAAAAGCGAGAGACTTTTATTTGTGTTTGTTATAGATATCTACGTTACACATAGGTATTAACAAAAACAGTTTTACTTGATAGTAAGATATTTAAATTTGTAAACGAACGTCTTTATTTTATTTAATTGATAATTGCAGAAATCTTCAAAGTTAAAAGTGCGTGCGTAACTCAATAATAAATTCAATTTTTTTTTTTTTTTTGGCTACTAGTTGATTTAGTTAGTTTCAGTAGTTATTCAATGGAGAAACTAACTGTACATTGAATGGAAAACTGAAGGAGAAAGGAAAGATTCTTATACACGGTGGAAAACAAGGTAATTTATCACTAATCAAATATGTTGTGACACAACAAATATTCAATTTCCCTTTTTCTTTCACCGACAGATCAATTTCCCAATTCCCAATGTGATGTGTCTGAAATGAAAATTGACTTTATGATTGACAGAATGGTAATCATTAAAGGGGAAAAGTGGATTGGTTTATGTTTGAACTAAGTCAGTGGATGGCATACAGAACTAATAATTCTTCTGTGATACATATACACATCAAATGATGAGCGTTCACGTTTTTTTTTTCAGACGATGCCGATTGCAAGATAATGTTGTTTGTTTTACTCGTGTGTAATCAATCATGTATTACTACTGTAAATATTGTGTATATTCTAGGAGCACTGTTCATAACAGAAATGTTATGAACCATACCTGGTAATCTATCTGGTATGATCTGACTTTTTATGACATCAGGGTTTTCAAATTTGGTACAATAATAAATAGCTTTGTAGAAAAAACTAAATCAAATCATCATAGCAGAAACTACGTAATATGGTTGTGTTTGATTCAATTCGGAGAAAGACCAAAAACTATGAGTGGTAAATTAAGGTAAAAGCAATGCTGATAAGGAAAATCTGAAAATAGAAATAGACTAACTATATGAAAAATAAAATAAATAAATAAATAAATAAAAATAACTTAAATAAGCCAGTCAGAGACAAAAACGATAAGTTCGAGAGGGTTAATGGGGATAACACCACCAACCAAAGTATTAATGCATTATATGATTTATTTAAATCTTATAGGGATAAACACATATACAGAATTGCCATCTGCAACTTGAAATTTGAAAGGTTGACATTTAATTATTTTATTTTTCTAAATCAACCCAAACTAGGATGCATGTAAACAGTAGTAAGTGAGTAAATAAGTAAGTAAGTAAGTAGGAAAGTAAGTAAGTAGGAAAGTAAGTAAGTAAGTAAGTAAGTAAGTAAGTAAGTAAGTATATGCCGGTAAAAGTGAATAAGCTAAGTAGGCAATTATCCATTGTTTACCATTCCAGTTTTGAAAGATGTTGCAACACGTAAAAGCAACTATGAACAATCAGAAACTAACGTGTCTGATTAAGGAAAAACACGAAGTCCCAAATCACGTAAAGGACGCGTCTCGTGTCACGCTTTTTCGTGCCTGATGTGTTTTAACGGCAACCTCTATTAACTGGACTCCATATATTATTTTAAACACTTTCCACATCCATATGGTATAACCAGTATACCATATATCTTTTATAACTAGTACTGTTTAGTGATCACTTGTGTGTGTGTGTGTGTGTGTGTTTGTTGCTGTACAAATACATATATATATATATATATATATATAATAAATCATTATATATAATACAGGGACAAAAAGTAAGGGCGTAGGCGAGGGCAAAAGGCCGAAGGCCAACGGGCGTGGGCGTCGGCCTGAAAGGAAAATGAATGGCCCCCCACCAGGCAGGCAGGCAGACAAAAATACACCGGCTTGATACCGACAGACATTACAGGGTTCATATAAAAACTATACCAACCATCAAATCATGAATTCTACATGATATATACGGATAAAAAAACGATATTTCCATAATGCTAATATATGAGAAGTATCTCCGATAATATATTTCATTAATTACCTTAAATGTAAGCTATGTAGGAGCATGTAGAGAGAAAACATAAAAAAAAGCAAATCACAAAAAAAAATTTTTTTTTTTAAAGTTGTTTACATTATTAATCTATGTCAAGTCCACTTTTCACAGAGATCTATTTCAAATTCATTATAAACACCTTTTCAATCAAAACTTTTTAGTGTAACGCGTCTCTAGTTTAATTTTGTATATAAATCTTGTTGATTTCCTCTTCTCTTGAAAAAAAGTATACTTGGTTTGTTTGTCTTTTCTTTTATTCCTTTTCTTTCTCTGTTTATTATAGTTACCAATTTAAACTGATACATATAGTTAGTTTACCTATATATACACATCTCACATATATAACTATTCACAATGTCTGTTCAAGAAACACCTTCCAAGGTTGCCGCCAATGCTTTGTCCAACCTAGACTTAACCTCCGCTAACAAGAAGGACTTAACTGCCACTTTAACTGCTGCTGCTAAGGCCAAGAATGCCGCTGCAGGTATCAAGGACGAAGAAGCAGAAAAGAAGACCAATGTTGAATCAGAACATCAAGCTTTCTTAAACAAGCACAAGGTTCATAGACACAAGCTGTTGGCTATGGAAAAGGATGAACCATTATTAATTGAAAACAAGAGAAGATTTGTCTTGTTCCCAATTAAGTACCATGAAATCTGGCAAATGTACAAGAAGGCTGAAGCCTCCTTCTGGACTGCTGAAGAAATTGACTTATCCAAGGATTTACATGACTGGAACAACAGATTGAATGACAATGAAAGATACTTCATCTCTAGAGTTTTAGCTTTCTTTGCTGCTTCCGATGGTATTGTCAATGAAAACTTGGTTGAAAACTTTTCTGCTGAAGTTCAAGTTCCAGAAGCCAAGTGTTTCTATGGTTTCCAAATCATGATGGAGAACATCCACTCTGAAACATACTCCTTGTTGATTGACACCTATGTCAAGGATCCAAAAGAAGCTGACTTTTTGTTCAATGCCATTGATAACATTCCATGTATCAGAGAAAAGGCTGATTGGGCTTTGAGATGGATCTCCGATGAAAATGCTTTATTCGGTGAAAGATTAGTTGCCTTTGCTGCTGTTGAAGGTATCTTCTTTTCAGGTTCATTTGCCTCCATCTTCTGGTTAAAGAAGAGAGGTTTAATGCCAGGTTTATCTCTTTCTAACGAATTCATCTGTAGAGATGAAGGTTTACACACTGACTTTGCCTGTTTGTTATTCTCTCACTTGAACAACACTCCAGATGAGGAGATTGTCGTCAAGATCATTTCAGAAGCTGTTGAAATTGAAAAGAGATACTTTACTGATGCTCTACCAGCCAAGTTATTAGGTATGAACTGTGACTTGATGTGTCAATACGTTGAATTTGTTGCTGATAGATTACTAGTTGCCTTGGGTTGTAAGAAGCTCTTTGGTGTCACCAACCCATTCGACTTTATGGAAAACATTTCCTTAGCTGGTAAGACCAACTTCTTTGAAAAGAGAGTCTCTGACTACCAAAAGGCTGGTGTCATGGCTAACTCTGCTAAGGAAGATAAGAATGAAGGTTTCACTTTCGACGATGATTTCTAAATGCAATGTATTTGTCCGGATTACAAGTATTTCTACTGCCAAAAAAAATCTCCTAACTATTACTCTATCACACACACACACACACACACAAAAAGATGATTTGAGTTTTTATCTAATGAATTTACTTCCTACATTCTTAGAGTTATAACGTCGCTTGGGTTTCTTTTCTTTTTCATTTGTCTTTTTTTTTCTTTCAACTTCTTAATGGGTTTTTTCTTTTTCTAATGTTTTTTTTGTTCTTGGAAATAAAGTGCTTATCGTAAGATAATAGGTACTATTAATTTTTTCTTTTCCTCCAAATTTGACTTTTTTGTATAATAGTGTTATCAATATTAAATCTTATTGTTCTTTAATTACTCATAATGTAATCACATAATATATATATTTGCCTTAATTAAAGTCACTTTATCAATCAATCTAGGATAAGTAGAAATGGGAATCTCATGAATTGGTTGGTCGCTTAATAAAAAAAAAATTTACCCTGATCGACCTTCTTTTTACCAATTTTTTACTCTGTATAGAAAAAAAAAAAAGAAAAAAATCACAAAAAAAAAAAGATGGGAAATCACCGTACAAATTGATTCAAACTATGAGTGCTTCTTTTGAACAATTCAGGACGCCAATCACACCCTCTTTATATTCAATAGATACTTTATCAGACATATAAGAAAAAACACAATTCACGAGCTACATCGTTACAGTGTGTGTTATTGCTCATTGTTACAAGTGACCCTTTTTTTTTTATCAAAAAAAAAAACACATTAAACCCAGAAAAGAAAAAAAAACACCAAATAGGTTTTCCCTTCCTTCCCTGTTTCCATTTCCATTTGTATTGATATAAAACCTTTCCTTTTCAATAAATGAACTCAATTCCAGTTTCAGGAGATACTAGTGCACCAGTGAATGACAACAAGATGCTTCAAAGGACTTATAAAGAAGCTATCAGGTTATTAAACTCCACCCAATCCAACTTTGCTGTGATTGAAGCTGTGAGAACCTCTGGTGTGAATAGAAATGCAATGCTAAAACCAGAAATGATTGAGTGGACGAGAAGAATCGGTTATAAGCCATCAGATTTCAACAAATTGAATGTCATTCATGTCACTGGTACAAAGGGTAAGGGTTCCACCTGTGCCTTTACACAGAGTATTCTATCCCAGTACAGAACACCAGCTGTAAACAGCGGTAGTACCACCACCACTACCACTGATTCTGCTGATCTTAGTGCTAGAGCCAACAGTGTTGACAGTGGTTACGTTTCTGAAAAGCCTAGAATTACTAAAATTGGTTTATACACCTCTCCACATTTGAAAAGTGTCAGAGAGAGAGTCATGATCAATGGTAAACCTATCAGTGAGGAATTGTTTGCAAAATACTTTTTCGATGTCTGGGATAGCTTGAATTCAAGTGAATCTGATCCATCTGTGTTCCCACACATGGGTGCCGGTATCAAACCTGCCTATTTCAGATTTTTGACTTTACTGTCCTTCCACACTTTTATCAAAGAAGGTGTTGATACTGCTATTTACGAGGTTGGTGTTGGTGGTGAATATGATTCCACCAATGTCTTTGAAAAGCCAACTGCATGCGGTATTTCAACGCTGGGAATTGACCATACCACAATGTTGGGTAACACCTTGGAAGAGATTGCTTGGAATAAAAGTGGTATCTTTAAAGAAGGCGCCGATTGTTTCTCTGTTGAGCAACCGGACGAAGCTATGAGGGTTATTGAAGAGAGAGCTCTTGAAAAGAAGGTGAAAACCTTCACTGTTGTCAGAAACAGAAGCGACATTGATGAAATTAAATTGGGTTTGAATGGTGAATTCCAAAAACAGAATGCGGCCTTGGCTGTGTCCCTATGTGAGGCCCATTTGTCCAAATTAGGTTTCACCATTGACCATGACAGTTTAAGTACAGAATTTGTTCATGGTTTAGAGAAGGCGGTTTGGCCAGGTAGATGTCAAATCCTGGTGGATCAAAAGAAGAAAGATGGCTTGACATGGTATATGGATGGTGCACACACCAAGGAGAGTATAGCTAATGGTTCCCATTGGTTTACCACAGTTACTAATCCTTCTCATACTAGAGTTTTATTATTCAATCAACAAGCCAGAGATGTGCAACCACTGATCAAGGAACTTCATAGTAAAATGGTTGAAGCCAATTTAAGATTTGACCATGTCATATTCACCACCAATGTCACTTGGTCCTCAGGTAATTACTCTGATGATTTAGTGTCTATAAACACTTCCAAAGAGCAAGTTGATTCCTTAGAGGTTCAAACCAAGATGGCTGGATTCTGGAACGAATTGGATAAGAAGTCCAGAAAACACATTTTCCACGATATAGAGACCTCTGTTAATTTCGTCAGAACTTTAGAAGGTCCCTTGGATGTTTTTGTTTGTGGTTCATTGCATTTAGTAGGTGGTTTCCTAGTTGTTTTAGACGGTAAATAACATACATTGGGATTCATTTATTAACCAAATTTTCGGGTAACATACATACAGTTGTTTTTCATCCTTTACACATTTAATTTATTTTTTATATGCATATATAATTATTACTTATTAATGCCCCCCCCCCCTTGTTTCTCTTTAAACAGTCACTCCTTACCAAATATACATTTTAATTCAATTCTTTTTCTTATATATACATATAGATATATAGAACACCGACCCAGCTCCCTTGAAAAGTAGAAAGAGTAGGGGGGTTGTATTAATTAGTTATATTACTTTATAGTTGATATAAATAGGCTATACATACAAAAAGTCCATTACCAATACCAACGATTAGCTAAGCTAATAAATAAATATATTATGTGTAGCTATAGATTGATAGATGATATATATATATATAACATATAAAGTGTGAAGAAAAAAAAGAGAAAAAAGAAAGCGGGTCAATATCGATCGACCCTTAAATGAATGTTATTTTTGACAGTAAACAGAGGGTGGATGACTAAAATCAAATCATTTTTTCTAACTATCTTAAATTATTTTATTATTTTTCGTTGAAAGCTACCCTAATAAATACTTATTGGAAGAATAGATAATAAATCTTACAGAACATTATATGATTTAAACTACAATTTATTTCAATAGATATATATATATATATATAACTTATAATTTTTTTTTGTCTTCTAATTTTAATTAAACACAACCAGAAAAGAAACAATCGGTAATTTAAAAAAAAAAAACAGAGACACACACAAGTATCCATCAATCTCTAATATACACCACACCACCTTATCATTATCATTATAATCAAGTATAATTAATATAATTAATATAACGACAATTCCAATTGATTGCATCTAAGAGTGTTTTTTTTTTCTCTTTCTTCTAATTATCATTTCTGTCAAAATTATCAGTTTTTAATATTTATTATCATTATAAGAAAAGATATCATTTGAGTCAAATCAACTATAGTTAATTTCAATAATAGTTGTGGAAATAACTACAGAAAAGAAAAATGAACAATAGAAACATCATCGATGAAAGGGCTGTCTATACTAAACGTACTCAAGATTACATTGATTTGATCAAGAGCTTTACAAGTCCCGAGTTGACGGAGATTGGGAACTATAAAATAGTAAAAGAGATTGGATTTGGTGCGTTTGGTCAGATATACATGGGTTATCACAAGTTTTTGAAAGTGAAAGTTTGTTTGAAGAAAGGTGATAGAATTAGAGAATCGGAAGATAGCTTGAGTGATAACCTTATGAGAGAATACTATTATCTTCGAGAGTTTAGAAGACACCCCCATATAACAAACATTTATGAGATCATCTTCACTGAGACTAAAGCATACATGATACTAGAGTACTATCAAGAGGGTGATTTATTTGAATATTTATCCAAACGTAAGAGAATACCCACAGATGAGGCATTGAAACTGTTCACACAGGTGGTGGGTGCCGTTTACTACATGCATAAGAATGGATGCTGTCATAGAGATTTAAAACTAGAGAATATATTACTGGATAAAAAACTCAATATAAAGCTCTCTGATTTTGGGTTCACAAGAGAACTGCCCTTTGCACAATACGGATCTAAATCATTGTTAAATGAATTCTGTGGAACAGCAGCATACATGGCTCCAGAATTTTTCAGAAGAGAACCTTACTCCGGTATCAAAACTGATGCATGGGCATTGGGTGTGATACTCTATACCATGATTGCAGGCGAAATGCCCTACGATGACACTTTGGAAGAGGATATTTTGGCTGAAAAGATTCAAAATTCAGAACCGACCTATAATGAGAGTATATTTAAAGGGGAATTGCTAACCCTTGTTAAGTGGTTACTTTCCAAATCACCCGATGAGAGGCCAAATTCATTAGACGAAGTACTAAGGTTACCGCTTCTTCAACCTTATGGAGGGTTGAATCAGATTGAAATTGTCAATAAACTACTGTACAATACACAATTGGATGTTGAACTGACGAGCTCTGATAGAGCCTTGTTGAAAGATTTGACAAGATTAGGATTGGATAAGGATCTGTTCTTGGGCTCGATTCAAGGTGACTACCTGGATTCCGTGTCTGGGTTTTGGCAGTTGTTGAAAGAGAAGAACTATAAAAAGAGTCAAAGAAAGAGAATCAAGCATAGAAGTAGGAGTATGTTGAGAATGTCAACGTCAAAATCATTTATTGATAATGCAAAACTGGCCTTTTCTCCATCCAGTACTATGGTCAGCACTAATAATGAAAATTTCATAACTAGAGCAGAAATGTCACAGACTCTAAATAACAACAATAATAACCCTTCAACAACGCTATTGCAATCCAAACAACCCTCCATGCAGAGCATTAAAACTGATAATTCAGTTGCTAATAATAACAACAATAATAATAATAATAATACTAATACAGTTAATGGTACAGTTAATGGTCCAGTGAATGGCACAGTGAATGGCAAACCAAATGGTACATCCAATAATAATGTATCGTATGATCCTTCTAGCAGAAGAGCGTCAGCAATATCTACTGTGTCTGCCACCCCCTCACAGAAAAAGGCTAAATTCTCTTTAAAGAACTTGTTTAAACATAGAAAATCGCATGAAGGACATAATAATCCAATAAACTCGGCATCATTGAATTCAAGTGCAGCTACAATGTCTTCACAGGTTTCAAATAAAAAGAGTAAGAAGGCAGAAAATGATGGAGTTGGGTCCTCTAACTATCCTACGAATAAAAAAGCATCGAACTCACATGACAAGTCTCAATCGTATGACCCTCTGAGTGTGGATAAACATACCCCTCTGCACGATATTTCTCCATCACTCAAGAGAAATAAACCAACCAGACCTGGATCAGTGGTTTCGTCATATTCGATGCAGACTACTTTCTCTGAAACTTCAAATGGTTCTGGATACTTGACTGGCTATTCAACAGATAACCCGCAATCTCATAGTCATCAGGCTCAAGTGGGCCAACAAGTGTCACTAACGCCTAATGGAAGCATAAGCAGACCGAGTTATGCGAGAGGATTGAGTGATATATCAGCTAACCCGACAAGTCAGCCAGATTCACCAAACTCATCTTTCACTACTCTATCAAGATCTAACTCATTGGATTCGTCATCAAGATCGATCAGGGGCCGTCCAAGACGTAAAAAAAGCAACTCCTCAATCACAACCTCGTTTTTACTGAAGAGGGGTAAATCTCCCTTGCAATCGAAGATGAACACTAAATGGGGATTCAACTCTAATAATCCAACTAGTTTCAAAAAGAAAGCCTCTAGACAACAACAGCAAATTATTGAAGAGGAGGAGTCTGAAGGAGATGACGATGAAGAGGAAGAGGATAAACACGATGGTGTCGATCGTGAAATTGATTCGTCAGATGGTGAAGATTTGGTTGTCAGCGACTCTGAACTGTTGAATGGATCGCATAATGAACCTCATATGATGAGAGATTATTTCGAACATCGTGAACCAACAGTTGATGTTTTGGAAATGAGATTGAATGATATGAAAATTGAAAACGGGGAAATTAAGGGAAACAACTAATACATTAATATCATTTGCACCCACCACCCTTGTACACCCTCCCTCCTTTTAATTATTATTTTATCTGTAACATTTATTTAATCTATTTATTTGTGCATAATTATTTAAAAAAAGAGCTTTATTGAAACTTGTGTAAATTGTAAGTTTGAATATATTTATTTATGCTCATTGAGTGATTGATGGTAGTTTCCATACTACAGGTTAAATAACATAATATGTTATCGTATTTGGCTGTTTTTATCATTACTTAAAAAATAAAGAGGCGTTAAAATAAAGAGGAGAAAAAAAAACAATTGATGAATGAAATGAAGATATGTATATAGTGGAGTGCACAAGCCTTAGTTTTGGTATATCAATGTCATTTAAAAATCACCGAAGAAGCAAACCTTGACACCAATGGCGTAACCTGCATGTGCCAACATCAAAAGGGCGATCAGAATTAAAGAGAGCTTCTTCTCTGATTCAGTGAAAATAATGTTAAAGTATTGATTTAACTTAACACCCAAGCTGAGGCCACTTAAAACAGCACCGATACCAATACAACTCCATTTTAAAACAGTATCAATTGTGTGATGGTTGACAAGCAAACCTCTGAAGATACTTAAAAAGGCAGCCGGGATCCAAAGGATGTTTGAATATGAATAAATTGACACCAATTTGGTCAATGGGATAGCATTTGAGATTTTAAAGTAAAACTTCAATGCTAACCATAGTAATAAAGGCGTTAATATTATATATCCATAAAGTAGATTTATTGATGTTATTATCATCTTGAAGTAATTCACATTTCCCTTGATGGAACCTTTTGAAAAAAACTCTGCAAGTAATTCAGCAAAGGAATTACAGAAAAACAACATGAGCACTAATGTAGCAGTGATCCAGATCGAACCATAAAGGTCGCCCACCTGTTGGAATTCATCAGGATGTATTTGAACCACTGGATTCAAACTTTTGTAACAATTGGAGAAAAACTCAGGGGTGTCTAAATCAAAGTACTTTCTGTAGTAATTTAAAGAGAACATTCCACCTTCATAAGTTTTCTTAACTCTTGGCTTTGGGATTGAAGAAGAGGTAACATCGGCGGCTTCATTGAGTACAGATTTGTCAATGGTTGGTGTGGATATATTGATGTCTTGTAGTGCTTCTGTTGTTTGAATTGGGACAGCCTTTGCTTGGGTGTCAGGCTGAATTAAAATATCATCATCATCATCTATACTGAAACTATTATTTAGATTTTGGTAATTGGACATTTTTGAGAGCAATGTATATTTCAAAAGTTAATTAATTTATATATGCAATGGAGGTACAATAAATGTATGTATCTGCGTGGAAAAAATATCAATTGATTGTCCGATATATATGATGATATTGATAAGCTAATCTAGATATTATGTATATATATTAGATATACCTGTCATATTTAATTGAAAGAAATAGGTAAAACTAGAAAAAGAGAAAAAAGACTAAAACCCGTACACCAATATTTGAAACAAACGACGATCGACCAATGACCAATAGAGGAAGCGACGGTAGAAAAGTAGCTAAATCTGGAAGAAAATAAGATCAACGTGCTCTAGCATTTTCCACTGTGATTAACAGATGGGATAGAATAGGGGAGGGGGGATAGAGAGACAGGGAAAGAAACAGAGAAAGATTCCTATTGGGTTATAGATTTACGAAACAGAGCCCGTCTGGTGTCTAGTTTCTTTGCAATTGAGAAGAGATCTTCTGTTTACTCTG
>PPHW02000052.1:70398-81975 GCA_003705225.2 Ambrosiozyma vanderkliftii
TTTTTTTTTTTTTTTTTTTTTTTTTTTTTTTTTGGTGAAGTAGCTGTCTCTGTCTTTAATATGGGTTAGGAAACACGGTCTTTATTTTTTTGTCCTAGTTTTAGTCCAACATGCTTCTTCCTTCAGCCTGTTCAGCCTGGATCAATAGTTAAGAACAATATCAATAAAATAGTCTCCTTTGCCCAATTTCAATTAAAGCTTGAAATAGTAGCAATAGAGCCTATTTCCAGATAAATTAGAATGTGAATTGCCTTTTAACTACATCCATAATACTTTTCCAGAAATGGTTTGTTATGGCTTGTTTATTCAAATAAACCCTTTTTGGGATTGTAGTAGTAGTAGACTACTTACATGTATACAGTGATCATCCTAGATTATTATCCGGAGGACCAAGTCTATCAAACCTTATTATCCTACTTTCTTTTTTTTCTCTCTGCCTTTCTGTTTCTCCTACCCTCTAAAAACAACTCTTATTTACAAGTCTATATACCCTGACAACACCAACGTATTAATCACATGAATTTAAAGTAAACAAGAAGAAGAAGGAAGAAGAAAAAAAAAAACAGGGAAAGGGTTCCAAAGAATAAAATGTATCGTTGGTGGTGAAAAATCAGATTCAAAACAAATCATATATATCTATCTCCCTGGCAGCCACAATAGGTAGGTGCTCGATATAATAAATTGTCAGGAGGCTGCGTCAGGGGTAAATATTTGATTTAAATAAGAAAGAACAAAACTTTAAAGTAATTTTTTCTATTTTGGTAAAAAAATAACTTAAATTTGTTTTCTTATTTGTCGCGACTTTGGTAATAAATAATAACAAATATTCGGACAACCCACTTTCTCGATAGGCGTATAATACAATAAAATTTTATATTTTTTTTGCTTATATATTAAAATTTCTAGTCATATTGGGTTAGTCTGTATTTTTGCGGGACGTATTAATGGAGGAGCAAATTACCATTATTGGAATTATGAGAGTTTTGTTTGAAAAGCACAAACAACCAAAATTTGGATGGAGTCGGCTAATAAAAAAAAAACCACAACAACAACTATCAAAAAGAAGTTAACCCGATGATATCATACTACAGAGAAAGAAACGCTTTTAGAAAACGGTTTCGATTGGTATTTCGATCGGTGATTGTTACCGGGAGTAGTTAGTTAATAGTTAGTAATAGTTGTTGTGTTAGTAAATAAATAATAAACAGTTCAACATTCTCTCTTATATTTTTCTCTCCGTTGTTTACACTTTTTCTCTACCAATAATAATAAATAATTAAATAATAATATTTTTTTTTTTAATTAGCATTATTTTGATTTCAGGGGCCTCGAACTTCTTCACCAGACAGTGCCAGCGAGCCAGCCAGTCCGTCTGACAGCCAGACAGCCAGCCAGCAGGCAGCAGCAGCACACGTTAGAAAAAAAAAAGAAAAGAAGAGAAAAAAGGTTAATATTGGGCGGGGAGACATAGAGAGAGAGAGAAAACAGGATTTGATCCGTATTTCAAGGTTTTTATTGTACGCTTTCTGTTCCTTCGGTCTTGGTTGGAGGGA
This sequence comes from Ambrosiozyma vanderkliftii, assembly GCA_003705225.2. Classification (NCBI taxonomy): domain Eukaryota; kingdom Fungi; phylum Ascomycota; class Pichiomycetes; order Pichiales; family Pichiaceae; genus Ambrosiozyma; species Ambrosiozyma vanderkliftii. The sequence goes on from PPHW02000052.1 coordinate 71,952, forward strand.
AGATCTTCCTCTTTACTATAATATGCATTTCTACATTAATGTTACAATTCCAGGTTTCATTTCCTATATGTGAATAGCCAGTTACGCGTTTGTAAATCTTTTTTTTTTCACTTTCATTTAATATGGTGTTTGTGTATATGTGTTCTGCTTTGAATAGAATTGTAGTTGAGAAATAGAATAGTTTGAAGAATCATGGATATAATATATAGTATCTAACCAATTTATTACCGAATTGTATGGGGAACCTTCTCCCGTCTCTTTCTCTGGAGGCACTGCCACCAGGGAGGGGGGGATGAAGGAAAAGGAGGGTAGGAGGTGGTGAAGAATCAATCTTGTACGTGGGGGAATGGAGGGACACTTCCTGATTGGGCGTGCAAACCAGTCTAAAAAATCTGGATTTCTTACCGAATGCGGCAGCCCTTGGAGAGGGAGAGAGGACGCCCAATTAGGAAGATGGAAAAAGCCGTTTGCCTGGGAAATCTGCAAAACTTTAAAAAGTTTTTCTCTACTAACCAAACATAAACACACAAAAACAAAAAAAAACTTTTTTTTAGGATGAAAGTTAAAACCGGACCCGCCTGCAAAACACCACACCACGCATCCAGATCACGTCTCCTCCCCCTCCTCCCCTTGCTTGCTCCTTCACCCAACCCAACTGGCTGAAACATATTCTCTGCTAATATTCGTCCGCCCCGTTGAGAGAAGGAAAATCCTTCTTTCTCCCCATAGTTTGGTCTTAGTTTTACAGGGGGAAGGGTGGACCTTCCCCCCAACTGGAACTCTGAGGAGGGAGGGGAGGAGGGGACGTACCAGGCAAGGCCGGGCCAGTCAAGATGTGTACGGAAAAGCCGTCCTTACTGAATTGGTATGTATGCATGTACAATATGTAAGTTTATAAGGTGTAAACTGTATTTGTGTCTCACTGACATCTTTTTTTTTCTTCTTTTAATTATAGTGCTTCAACACAAAGACAAACTAATTCCAAAAAAAAACAAAAAAAACACTCCTTTTTCCTTTTTCCTTTTTTTTCCCCTTAGGATTCAAAACAGTACTAGATCATAAAACAATCATTCACATCAACTGCTGTTTACCTGCAAATTAAATACCTAATAGATTGTTATCATCATTATCAACAATCTGTTAAATAGCTATCAACATTACTGATACCCACTTTTTTCATTCGTTACATCTAAATAAAAAGTAAACACACACACACAATACAGCTTTTAATCAATAGTTCTCCCTTCGTTTAATTCATATTAATTTATGCTTTATTTCTCTGTCTCTCTTTACGTTTAAAACAAACACAAACACATACACAATGCAACTAAGTATACCCAAACTAATAACTATACTTCTAGTTAGTTCCTCTGTTTCAGAAGCCATGTACCTTCCATCAGATCTGCTGAATCTGCTGAAGAAGAGAAACTCAGACACTGATTACCAGAAAGCAAATTACTATAATGAAACAACAAACGCTGTAACCAGCTCTGGAGATACATTTTCTGATATGCAACCTTTTTTTTCATCATCATCATCGTCATCATCATCAGAAGATTCTACATCAAGTACATTCACAGGGTTTGCAACTCCACAAATATCCACCACATTTGATGATGACTCGGAGACAGTTGACTACAAAACCCCAACGACAACATCTTCATCAACATCATCAACTGAATTAGCTGAGGAAACGCGTCCAACAGTTGGTGCAACAACTTCTACTGAAGACACAACTTCAAGTACCCAGGCGCAATCAACTACTGATGACGATACCACATCAACAACACCAACATCTACTGATACATCATCTTCAGAAATTAAAACACAAAATGCTTTATCAGCAACAACATCATCATCATCTAGCTCTGAAGCAGCTGCCACTACTGAATCAACAACAAATGAAAATGCAGCAACTCAAACCACTGCCTCATCATCCTCAACTTCTCCACAGGTTGCTGAAACAACAACATCTGAGGAGTTGAATACAAGTGAAACTTCTTCCACCACTTCAAATGATGAATCATTATCATCTGCATTAATATCATCATCTGAAACGTCTAGTTCTACTACTACTACTCCTTCCTCTTCTGAAACAGATACAAGTACTTCTACTCCTGTTGACTCTACTACTGAAAGTTCATCAGAAACAACTTCAAGTATAACTGATACTTCTTCTAGTTCTGTCTCATCAGAAGACACTACATCAGAGTCAAGTTCCTCATCATCATCATCATCATCATCATCATCATTGTTGTCATCTTCTTTGACAACCACATCATCTTCATCATCATCCATTGATACCGATGTTCTCTTGCCAACAACTACAGAGGGAAATGCAGTGTCTACTGCAACCTCCTCTTCTGAAACATCATCATCATCATCATCATCAACACTATTAACATCAGCATCTGCATTATTATCATCATCTACTATAGAATTGAGTTCTGCTATCGATTTATCATCATTATCATCGTCTAGTGAAAGTAGTTCTATTACCTTCACTCCAGTTGTTTCATCCACTTCTCAATTACTACCTTCTTCGAGTGATCTAGTCAGCTCAGATATAACCCCTCTTGTGTCATCAACTTTCACTTTTTCATCATCCTTAGAGTCATCTACTATTTCTCCTGTTGTTTCAACCACTTCGTCACCTGAATTTATACCTTCAACTACCGAGAGTAGTTCTTCTCTTCTGCCATCTACTCCAGTTGTTTCATCAGTTACCTCAACACCACTACTCTCAACTACTTCATCATCTATCGAACCTTTGATTTCAACTACATCAACCCCTACTACATCTGAATTAATACCATCTACTACATCAACCCCTATTACTTCTCAAGTGATTCCATCTACCTCGTCTGAGGTTATCCCAACTACTACTCCTACTTCTGAAGTGATTCCATCTACCACATCAACTCCTTCCACCTCCGAAGTTATTCCATCTACCACAGAAACTCCAACCTCTGAAGTTGTTCCAAGTACTACATCAACCTCTACCACATCTGAAGTGATCCCATCTACTACTGAAACTCCTACTTCTGAGGTTATTCCATCTACTACTGAAACTCCAACCTCTGAATTTGTCCCATCTACCACTTCCACTTCCACTTCAATCCCTGCTGTGGTTACATCAGCCCCTTCAACATCCCAAATTGAAGTCACACCATCTACTACATCTACTGAACCACCTGTTATTTCCACTTCAACCCCTCCTCCAGTTGTCACTTCATCTGCAGTTCCTCAAACCACTTCCTCTGCTGCACCAGCTCCATTAACTAGTGAGGTTATTTCACAAGTTCCTGTCTCAACTAGTTCTTCTGAGGTTGTTCCTCAACCTGAAACTACATCAGCAGTTCCTTCTCCTGTTCAGACTTCACAAGTTTCTGTTGTCGTTCCTGCACCTATCAGTTCTCCAACACCAACTACCCCATTGATTGCATCGGCTCCTTCATCTGAAGCACCTGTTAGTACCTTAACTACTACTAACTGGTTACCAGACAGTATTGTCTATGAAAGTACTGCTCAATCTACTGTGACTTCCACAGCAGGAACTAGTGGTTTGCCTCAAGTCGTTTTGCCAACTAGTAGTGCAGTCCCTGACTCAGATTCTACATTGATTAGTATTGGTTTCAAATACGGCTTGAATTATCCATTTGTGGTTAAGAGTTTAACATCATCTGCTCAAATATTTGAGTATCTTCCAGGTGTTTTAGCTGCTCCATTCTCAGATACCAATTTAAGCTCTCCTATTGTGGAAAAATTAGTTCCATACTCAGCTAGTGGTGTTGACTATATTATTACTGTTGCTGCTGTGTATTTTGATAAGAGTCAAGTTGAAGACTTAAAAGCTGTGGTTCTTAATACCTCTTCCACATTGTACACCAACTCTAATTCCACTCTAGCTGCACTGGCTGCTTTAATCGATCCACGTGTTCCTCTAGAAGGTGTCATTGGTTCATCATCATCATCTGATAGCAGTGATTCTGATGATGGTACTTCTGGCACTTCATCAGGCTCGAACTTAGGTTCAATGGATACAGTCACCAGCAAGTCTGTGAAGCTTAATATCAAGGGTAACAACTTGGCTGGTATCATTGCCGGTTCATGTATTGGTGTCGTTGCATACTGCGCCTTTATAACTGTTTTATACAAGCTGAGACAAAATTCAGTCAAGAAACAAAATCAAATAGCATTACCACAATCATCTGCTGGTTCTTTTGACGATGGTTACTATTCATCTGACGTTGATACGGAATCTATGGATTCTTTTATGAATAACATTAAGTTTGAGGGCCCTATAAATAATAATAACAGCAATAACCTCAGTGATACCACCCCACCAAGCTCTCAACCATCCACTGGAGGCTCCACTTCCAAATTCATAAATCCAAACTCAAATAGAGGTTCCATAGTTGCGTCAAGAGCTAATAGCATACCTAATTCAGTTGGTTCTCTGTCGAAGTTCTTAAATAGATCTTCCAGCTCTCCAAGTGAATCGGAACATTCCAAATACATACCTACCATCTCAGCTCCAATGAATGCTAAAAACTCATTAGGCTGGTGATTCTTTCCTTATAAAAAAAACAGTTCAAAGTGATTGTACTCTACACTGAATCTTGACTAAACTTGTCCCACCACACCCCCTATCCATTTTTTTATATATAACTTTTCGTTTCTTTCGAAATACAGACCGCTATTTGTGTTTTTTTTTGTTTTGCTTACATAGTTTTAGATAGTATTTTACAGTTTTTATTTTCAAACTAGGTTTATCCTCTCTTTTTCCTTGTTGTTTTCTTAATTGTTTATCTCATTTTCATCATTTCATGCTTTGTCTTCTACTTGACGTATATTCAAACTCTATTTTATTTTATTGTTCCTTTTATGTTCTTCTTATTAGTTATATTTAAGTTGATTTTTTTTTTCTTTCTGATTTTTCTTTCTATTTCTTCATTATTACTGTCACCTTTTCTTTTTTTCTCCCTGGCTTTTTTTTTGTTTATGTTTTAAAATATATATTATATTTACGATTATTTAGAAAATTGCAAAAACAGCAAAAAAAAAACATACAACTATAACTGTAAAGCATAAAGTGTGAATTTGTTTAGAAAAGTTTTCAACGGCCATGAATGCCTTGACTAAAGAAGTAACTTCATAGATTCATTCATCAAAACTAGAGATCTTTCAAATTGTTCAATTCCACTTAGAGAATCCTTTATGTCCTTCTTAATGAGTTTCTTCTCTAGGGATTTGCTCTTTTCAGTGGTTCTAATTTCATTCAAGTATCCAAACCATTTAGGATCATTAACAAGGCGCATAGTAGTATCATCAGAATCAAGTCCAAGTGCATCATTGGACAACTGTTGTTTACTTAGATTGTTGAATCTTCTAGTCTCTTCGAATTCATTCAAATAAGTCACCTTATAGGCCTTCAGAAACCGTCTAGTGGCCTCTGATTTCGATTTCTCGTATTGAATAATGGAATCTATGACTTTTGATTCCAAATTTCTCTGATCTTTGCCATCATCATTATTAGATTGTATATTTTTACACGTAGAGTTATGCAAAAAATTCAAAGTGTTGATCGACCTAGTTATGATCTCATCATCTACCAATGGTCCATAATCAGTGATATCACCACCAATTGCTGAGGTAGTAGTATTACAAAGAACTGCATTTCTTCGAAGTTGATAGTCTTGCAGAAACCGAAACTTGATGTACACAGACAACAACTGGTGTTCGAAAGTGTCCATATTCACAAACCTGGCCACTCTTTTGAAATTTCTGTAGAGTATTTTGTACTTATCACGTTTCTCGGGGAAGTTTTCTTGCAAATATTGTAATGTTAACCCTTGGTCACCATATATTTGTCGTATTGGAGATTCAAGGTACACGAGTCCTCCCCGTCTCTTTCTGCCGCTGTTATTTGAGACAGAGTCCACCAACACTTTGATATTCTTTTTCACAACAGTCCTGTATGCCATTTGGAGGATAGAGTGATTAATTATTTATTGCAATAACTAGCACAGAGAGAGAAAGAAAGAAAAACTAGTTAGCTATCAACTAAACACTGACAACTTCTTTGACTGAATTTCGGAAAAATTATTATTAGTGTGAGCACAGCCAAAGAACGGGGTTTTCTTCCACATCACACACCAGCTTCACCTGATATAATAGAGAAGATTGGTAGAGATAAGGTAATATATGTGATTAGGACCTACTATAAGTGATGCAAACAGATACATACTGTGGCATAGTAGGCTCAGCTCAGCTCAGCTCAATTCCGTGGGCGGAAGAATGAGAGGAAGGAGAAGAAGAAGAAGAAGTAGGTGGTGAGGGATGAATTTATATTTATAAAATGAGAAATGCATATATATTAAGTAACCTGATGTCAAGATCTTTTGTTTTTTTTTTCTTTTCCCTAATTCAAGTACATTAATTGTATCAATTAAACACAAATCATAAGCAATACTATCATGTCTGAACTACCAAAAATCACTGAAGGTAAAATCACCACAAAGGCAATCACCTATCAAAACTATTCAACGCCTTTAAAGCTGGCGGACATTGAACTACCTGCATATTCTAAAGACTCCATTGTTAGTCCTACTCAAGTGTTGATTAAGACCGCCGCTGTCTCATTGAACCCCGTTGATATCCTTTTAAAGGAACTCACTCCAAAACGTTTCCTTGGTTCCTCTACCAAGGTTGTTGGTTTTGATTTCTCTGGTACTGTTTTACAGATTGGTTCAGAAGCAAAGGTGAGCACTGACCTTAAAGCCGGCGATGAGGTTTTCGGTTCTCTATCAAATCCATTCTCCATTCACAACAGTTTCTCAGAGTACATTTTGTATGACGCCGATGGCTTTGTCAATTTAGGTAAGATTCCACAAGGTATGGGCTTTAATGAAGCAGCAGAGTACCCTGTCGTTTTGAACACCGCATACCAAGGTTTCCATTATGCTAACAATTTAAAAGGAGGTAATGTTTTGATCTTGGGTGCTGGTTCAAATGTCGGTTTGTCTGGTGTTGAATTGGCCAAACACTATGGTGTTAAGAATATTGTTTTCACCGCTTCACAGAGATCATCCGATCTTGCCCTTAAGTATGGTGGAACTAAATGGATTGACTACAATAAGGGTGCCGCTGCTGAAGTTGAGGAATTATTAAACTTTGTCAAAGAGAATGGTAAGTTTGATTATATTTTTGATTCAGTTAGAGATCATAGTTTCTATGGAGTCCTAGATGATGTCTTAAAGACAAAGGCTGAAGGTGGAAGATTGTCCGTTGTCAGTGGTACTTCTGGTAATGGATACTCTAAGGTTAAATACTTTGATATGATTCCACACCGTGTGTTTTTAACAACATACTTTAAATTCTTACTTGGTTTCTCCAAACACGACATTGAAATGATTCAAATGGGTCCAAACAAGGGTTTTGTGGATACTATTGGTGAAATGTACAAGAAGGGTGAATTGAGCATTCCAATCGATTCTGTCTTTGATTTCTACACTGAATTTCAGAAGGGTTACGATAAAATTATCTCTGGAAAGTATAAAGGTAAGATTATTTTAAGTCTTGAAGGTAAGAAATAGAAAACCACTTGCTATATGAAACCCCCTTCCTCTTCCTTTTATATATATATTACTTTCTCTCTCTCTCTGCCCATCCCCCTTATTTCATTTTATTTAAAATTAAACTAGAAGCTTTTTACTACATATTTTTAACTACACAAATCACATAATTTTAAGAAATACTAAAATTAAGGTTGTATAAAATTACAAAGCAAAAATGTAATACAAAAAAAAAGACACACACATACACATAAAGCAAATGGTACTTTTTGAATTATTATTATTATGATTAAAGGATGGGATGACATTTATAGTTGAAACTCTATTATATTTAGTCATTATACTGTTTCAAATTATCATCAAACCAATACTCCAATCCCTTGTCTTTGATTTCGAAATCCTTCAAATTGATGATAACATTGAATATTTTCAAATATTCAACGTTGGTTTTCACTTTGAACTCTTTTAAAATCTTGAATAAGTTCAAGCTCTTTAAATCTAAATCTTCTTGAACTAATCCTGTTTCGTAAAAGTCGTAACTTATAGAACTACCATTTGGGGCAGTCATTATCGTGGCGGCAGAGAGTAATGGGTCATTTTCATATGCATCTATATCGTTATATCCACTGATGGAATTACCGCTACCATCGTTATTATTATTATTATTATTATTTTGAACACCACCGTCATTATTATTGTTGTTATTATCCTTCTTCTTCATTTGTTTCTTTTTGATAATTTCAAAGTTTATAAAATGCTGATCTGCCAATGATTTTTTGAAATTAAATTCAGTTAAACACACTTCCAAAAATTTAACCTTTGGCAAGTTGTAGTTAACAATGTCTATAAATTTGATCAAATCATCAATTCCTAAATTAATCTTCAACGTCTTCAACTCGGGGAACTTGGACATATACTTGGACAACGTTGAGAAATCCAATCTCATCAATTCAAATTTGGTTTCATTAATTGAATCGATTAATAAATTATTCAAGTTCTTATGCTTAGAGAGAGAATGCATGTAATCTTCAAACAATCTATCAAAAGATATCCCACCATATGTTTCCTTGTTTTGGTTCCATCTTAAATTGAAATACACAGACTTTAAATCATCGATACTGGAGATAAACTCGGGGCCCAAATCCTCCAAGTCATTGTAGAAATCCAATGCCAACGATTGCAATGATTTAACGTGCGTTTTCAACACAGATAAAAAGTATGTGGATGGGTTAACATTAACTTGTTGCTGTCTTTCCTCGAATTGTGCCTGTTGCCTTTGAATGATCATTCTTTCAAACTCCACTGGATCGGCATCATCCGGTAGTTCAAATTCGAAATCATCACCACCGTTGTTATTATCTTCAATTTGGGTCTCATCTATAAGCATTTCGGAAATTTCAATTAATTCAAGAGATTTCAAATGTTTCAAGTTGATGTTTTTAATTAACAAGTCAGCTTGCTTCGCAGTGACTAGGAAATCATTCAATCTCAAGAACTTCAAGTTCAACTTCTTTGGTTTATCCTCGTTATCGGCAGTATTATTAAAGTAATTGTGAAGCCTTAGGTCCTGATCCTTCAAGTCATCATTCTTTGTATTGTAACTAGTCTCATGTCTTAAGAATCTCAAAGGGTATTGAGTAGGGGTAGTTCTATTAATCTCTAAATTGTGTAAACCCTTAGATTGATCCAATTGGAGATATCCATTGAAATTATTCAATTTAATTTCCCGTAGTCTATCAAATTGAATTAATCTTTCCGTAGTATGGTTTTTCAAATGGTCGAAATCAATGAAACCCAACTTCTGCGATGAGATCAATTCCAAATAATCATTAATGTTAATGAAACACGAATGATAGTTGAACTTTAATCCACGTAATCCTGTCAAACGGGGAAACAATCTTTTAAATAGCTTCACAGTTTCAATCTCAACACCCGGAAGGTCCTTTGTGATTTCCAAGTATTCAATCAAGCTACCGTTATCCAAAATCTCACCATCACAACCACTAGATTGTTCCAACTGGTCAGCGATGCTTCTAACAAACCCCTTGAACCCGTATCCGGTTTGGATCTTTGTAGATCTGAAGGTGGTTGCGGAACTATCGATCGTTCTAAGGTCGTTATACGACACGAGCTCCTTATGGTAGTATTGACGTCTAGAATCCAAGATGATAGATCTGTATAATCTCTTCTTATTAATGGCATAACATGACTTGGAAGCCAACATGAGGTGGTAACAATCAGATTGAGGTAAATAATTACCAATCTTAATTTGTATTTCAGGGGGCAGTCTGTCTAACATGTGGGTGGGTGTGTGTGGGTGTATGTATGTGTATAGATATATATATATATACGTATCTGATCAAAATGCCATAACTATTTGAACGAAAAATGAAATTCAAAAAGAAAACCTCCTCCAAAACTCAACAAAATGAAAAATTAGCATTATA